>BLKR01009261.1:0-142136 GCA_011170035.1 Teleogryllus occipitalis
GTATTTGTTTAAATTCCTTCCATAATACTTTACCAGCATAAATAGAGAACTCTTACAAACGCGGCTAAGTTCTTGTTAAAATTAAATATGTCCAGTAATATTGAACTTATTATGAATGCCAATCAAGTGATTTTTCGACTAATGCTAATCAAGTTACTTTTTCTGTAAGTAGACCACTTCTCAACTGAATTTGTAACTTATAAATAGGCTCTAGGCTGTTTTCAGGTACAATAGAACTGTAGCGTGTCGACTTGAATATGAAAGTTCGAAAATTTTTCTATACTTTAAAATCTAAATTTAATTTTAAATTTTGTTGAGAATTCTAAAACACATCATCCATGGTAGAGAACCATAAATAGCTGCCAAGATGGTATTATACGGAATTTATTTTCTACCGCCGATACGAATGAATAGCAATAAAAATAAAAAAGTCAATATTCGCTTGTTCACTATAACTAATGAAAATATTTGTTACAACTTGCTTCATTATTCAGAGCCCTGGATTCACGGGGTGCTCGTCCAACTCCCAGCACTTTTGGTCCAGTTTCACTGATCCATTGAGCAAAGGCTGAGATGGCCCCTTGTTTCGCTTCTGGACATCAATGTAATTTCATTATCTGTGCACGTCTTCTAGAATTCAGTGGGAAATACAGTAATTCAAATTATCGTTTCCATCTTGTCACGGCAGGAAGTATTATTCCTTGACGAAGGACATCATGGATAAGAGCCCACAATTTATTGCTTATTAATCCTTGAAAATAGATTTTATTACATGGGAACGGTTTTTTCATTCAAAATTCCAGTAGTATATAACTTAGTGTAGGGATCAGAGAATTTTTAAAATGTACTCAAAATTCACTTTTCCCCATAGTATGTCAAAGGCAGTTTTAACTGTTTTTTGACGTAAAATAAAATAAATAAATAAACTCTAGCTCTTCGCTCTCTTGCAGAGTTAGCGCCAGTAGTGACAGCTGAGGGTAGGGCGCATCCTCAAGAGAGACCTAATTTTCCGCCCGGAAGCTTAGAAATCAACCAAAGGCTGATTTCCACCATTTCACCATTTGACCCAGCCCTTTGCCCGCTGGCAGGGCGAGCGGCCCTTGATGTCACTGGAGGGGCGTTTCCTCCCAGTTCGCCGTGCGACTCGTGGCGCAATGTCTTGCGCTAACACCTTCCACCTCTGGCAAAATGTCTCGTGCAAACACCTTCCACCTCTGGCAAAATGTCTCGTGCAAACACCTTCCACCTCTGGCAAAATGTCTCGTGCAAACACCTTCCACCTCTGGCAAAATGTCTCGTGCAAACACCTTCCACCTCTGGCAAAATGCAAGTTCAGCAACATCCTTTTCCACTTCTGGGTAAAACAAAAAGTCTGCAAACATTCCTTCAATCTTCTGGCGTACCTGAAAATCTTTGCAAACACCACACCTTCCACCTCTGGCAAAATGTCTCGTGCAAACACCTATAAGTCTGCCTTTCGTTGTCCTGAGATCGCGGGCAGGGCGAAATCACGCAGCGTAGGGTACATACTCACAGGATTCCACGTGACTCGGCGGCATTAGAGAGATGTATGTCTATGAGTACGAGCACATACGAAGCGATTTGGAACAGTCAAATTTGATTTTTTCGCGCGAACTCTCCGCGTTCGGAACCCGCCAGACTGTGATCATAGATGAACACTATTAATTAACCAAGTGTTTCTGAGGCAGCCATTTTACCAGAGTAAGAACAAACGCCATTTGAACAGAAGGGTTTTTACGAAGACTTGGGAAGAAATTGCCCGGGCAATGGATTCTTTAAGTAGTAGACATACATATTCACTGATACATACATACTGATTGATTTTTTCGTGTTTCCGAGCGCGTCAACTGCTTTGGTAAGTAGTCCCGTAAGTTTAGTGCATGTTTTTCTCGGGAGATGGTGATGATCTTCCCCCGCTGGATGGCGAGAAGGCCGACGGTAGGTCGGCGCCGGATCGTCGGCTAGTGGGGTTTCCCTCTAACCAGGACTCTCCCACCAGCTCCCGACCGGTCTCCCGGAATATGTGGAAGTGTAGTGCATGATAGTGTAAGTGTCTGTGTGTAAGGAGAGAGGATAGAACAAAGAAGAGGAAGGAAAGATCGCGCACGGCCTGTAGTCCGTTTGTTAGGGTACTGCTCCGGCATTCGCCTGGTGTTGATCGGGAAAACCACGGCAAACTACCTATCAGAGCAGCCAGCCGCTAGAATTTACCTCCAGACGGCGACTGAATTCGACCTAGCTGAAAAGCTAGTGTGGAAAATCCTGCCGCCGTCAGGACTAGAACCTAGGACCTCCCGGTCAGAGGCGCTGCAGTGACATCAGTTGATGCACCGTTCCCGGTAGGTTTGTTCGTGTTACGGCGCGATCCGTGTTAAGCGAGTTGTTGCTACGGAGTGTTTTTTTAATCTTCTGAGCACGTGGTGCGTTTGCAGGGCGAGCGGTTCGTGCCGACGCTGGTGCGCGTGGAGATGGTGCGCGCGCTGGGCCCGCTGGCGCGCGCGCGCCCGAGCCTGGTGCGCCGCTTCCTCACGCCGCTGCTGCTCAACGCGCGCGAGGACGAGGCCGTGCGCGCCGCCGCCGCCGGCGTCGTGGTGTTGCGCGCGCGCCCGCCCGCCGCCGCGCTGCGCCGCCTCGCCCACGCCACGCGCGCAGACCCCAGCCGGCGCGTCGTCGCCGCCCTGCGCAGCGCGCTGCACGCCGCCGCGCGCAGCCGCCACCCGCTCGACGCGCAGCTGTGAGTCGGGGGCGCTGCGCGGGGGCCGCCAGGGGAAATTCCATCCAGGGCAGATTCCTGAACATTTTCCCTTCGCTTATGACCTGCCCCGCCTCCGTGTTTCCTTCCCTGTCAGCAGGGTTACCAGAAATGTTTTACGAAAAAGGATGGATTGATTTTTTTCGTGTTTCCGGGCGCGTCAACTACTCTGGTCATTAGTCCCGTTGGTGTAGTGCATGTTTTTCGCGGGAGATGGCGGTGATCTTCCCTCGCTGGATGGCGAGATCAGGCGCCGACCTACCGTCGGCTAGTGGGGTTTCCCCCTAACCAGGACTCTACCACCAGCGGGGCACCGCCCCAGCCGGGACTAGCTCTAAATTCCCGACCGATCTCCCGGAATATGTGGTAGTGTAGTGCATGTTAGTGTAAGTGACGAAAACAGGAGGACATTTCAATGAAAAGGAGGACATTTTACCTTTTTATAATCCACGATGTATAGACAATGTACTCAACAATTTCTAACCATTAATAGTCTTTAAAAATCATATTTGACGTTGCCTCATTAAAAATGAAAGCTCTCAATAGGATAAATTCGCTCCCGCACTCTCCTTCGTTATCCACCAAATAAGAAGGATAAATAAGTTTTATATCAAAATAAGCCTAATGATATATTATGCAGGCCATTTATTTGAATAAAAATGTAGATATTCAAGATGTGAAGTCCCTTTAATGAATTAAATTACTTCAAAATTATGCCAGTATTATATTCAATTCATCAGGACAAAAATGTGAACAATTTATGTAAATAAAAAAAGAGGGAGGACAGGAGGACAATATTAAAAAAGGACATGTCCTCCATAAAGAAGACAGTTCTCCCTCTCTATACCGGGTGTCCCACCAATTATGGGCCACCCCTATAACTTCTAAATCGTTTACGGTATCGACATGCAGTTTTCTCTCAGCAATGCGGAATCATGGGTGCAAGTAATATGCGGTAGAGTAATTGTTTGAAATATTTTTAGTTTTCGAGACATTTAATCACCTATCAATTTTTAAATGGAACTATTAATTTTTCTCATCAGCAATGAATAGATCATAAAAGAGGAATCCAATGATGTATCATATGTTAATATTTTAATGAAAATTTGACTACAAAAGTAGGATTTCTGACGTGATTCTAACTTAAACGGACATTATTTCCTTTAGTAGTACTTGCAACTGTCGCCTTTGGGGAAGTTGGCCTTCGCTTGGCGGAGCCGCCGTCTGTAACAGGCTCGGAGCCTCGAAAACTACCTTCCTCAAAGGCGACAGTTGCAAGAGGAAATATTGTCCGTTTAATTTAAAATCACAAGTCAGAAAGCCTATTTTTGTACTAAAATTTGTTACAAAATACTAACATATGATATATCATTGGATTCCTATTTTCATAGTCTATCCATTATTGGCAAGAAAAATATATCATTCCATTTAAAAAGTCAAAGATGATTAAATTTCTCAAAAACTAAAGATATTGCGAACAATGCCTATACAGAATATTACTTGCCCCATGATTATGCATTGTTGAGCGAAATGTACATTTCGATATCGCAAACCGATTACAAGTTATGGGGTGGCCCACTGTTCATGGGACAACGTGTATATGCCTCCGTCTACCTCCCTGTCCGCCAAGATGGTTGTATGACCGTCTTCTGCTTCACGTCTGTCTGCTTGCCTGGTTGCATGTCTGTCACAGCCTCTGCTTACGAATCCCCCTGTCTGTTGGATTCCCCTGCTTATTTGCTCACATTTCTGTCTGACCACCTATCTGCCGACTTCCCTGCCTGTCTATGTATTTATTTACCTCCCTATCTGTCTGCACATGTCCGTCTACATATTTGCATCAGTCTGTCTACATGTCTGCAAATCGACCTCTCTGTCTGCAAGTCTCTCTGTCGGTCTGCAAGTCTCCCTATCTGTCTGCAAGTCTCCCTGTGTGTCTTCATGCCACTGTTCGCATATCTCCCTGCCTATCAGCATTCTTCCTGCCTATCTGCATTCTCCCTGTGTGACCGCAAAATTGCTTGTTGAAATATTTTGTAACATTAAATTTTATTTCGAGTATTAAACATTTGCAAAAAATGTTTAGCATGAGGTAAATTTAATAACTGCTATTTGAAATTTAACCGTTTACTGTGCTAATAAGACGAACGTTCCTGAAATGTATTAAAATGATAAATTTGTGTTATTTTTCTGATTGTGCTCGACTCATCTACTATTCATGCCCGTCTAAAGCCAGGAATTTCCAGTTCTAGTTTTGGGCTCACATTCGGTTGCTTGCAGTGTTGCCAAAGCATCATTCGAACAGCTTGTTAAAAAGTGATCGCCTCAATCACACCTAGGTTGGAGGTCTGTGTAGAAGAGTGTGTATGGGGACAAAGCAGTCTGGCCATAAGCAGTGTTATGGAAGACCGTATCATCTTAGTATCATAGCAGGTGACTTACTGCGTCGGATCAATCTACTTCGCATAGGAGTCGCAGGTTTACTCTATCAGAATGCGCCTCCAGTTATTAACTGCCATCTTAAATTATATGTAAATCACAGTGTCCTGCCAGCAGATATAAAAATTTACTTGCAGAAATAAATATCTCTATTAATAGTATTGTTTTCAGAGTGTGTCATTCACTTGTTTATTGTTTCACGAGGTATATTTCAGAATTTTCCTGCCATGAGACATCGGTGCCCCATGCATTTCCATCCTCAGGTGCTTTTTGCTTTGGCGTTGGCAGGGCTGCCAACGCCCAGGCGGCGCTCCCGTTCCTGCACCCGGCGCCGCTGAGCGCCCACTACTCGCGCAGCTGGGCGGCGACCGAGAGCTCGGGCGGGGGCGGGGCCCTGCGCGCCGAGGTGGACGTCCTCAACGGCGCCGAGAGCACCCTCCCGGACGCCGTCTTCGCAGACGTTTACAAGAGCACGGATGACGCCACGCTCGAAGAGCTTGTCAAGGCGCGTACTCTTTATTTATTTACTTATTTTTTGTAATTATTAATTAACTTATTTTTGTAATTATTAATTTAATTATTTTTGTAATTATTAATTTTCTTATTTTTTGTAATTATTAATTTACTTACTTTTTAATTATTAATTTTCTTATTTTTAATTAGTAATTTACTTATTTGTTTATTTACTTATTTACTATTTATTTATTTAATTATTTACTTATTTTTACTCCTAAGACCTAGAACCCTAGGTGTGTTAGTGTGACATGTCACACATGTGACATGTAAAAGAATACTAAAATGTACATGACCTTTAAACCTTTCGACAATTCTCAATCGAAGCCTAACCTCGCTCAGCCACGGAACACCACAAGTATGGGGTAAACAATTACTGGGGCTGTTGTCAGTCTGTTCTTGGCAGCGAGTATGTGCCCAAATTAGGTGGCAACGCCGGGAGCACTGAGATAAAACAACAGCAACAACAAGACTTCGGATATTAGCTACATGCCGATTTTGTACCATTAAGAGGGTGCCAAAAAATAATCAAATGTTTTGAGATTTTCGAAAGACAAAGAATAATTCATAGTTTTTATTTCACAACATTTCAAAAACAATTCTATTTTCAAAACTTTTTAGTATTATCTTCCTACTGTTAATTTTCTTTCAAGTGTTCTTCTCCATTACTTCAACACACAAAGTCCTGCAGTTTGATTGTGCTGAATTACTGATTATTTCTTTTTTAACTGAATGACAGAACAGTGAAAAAATACAAGAAAAATCGGACTTGGGAGATTTTTGTTTTTTTAAAACGTTGTTACATATGAATCTGTGTGTTTAAAAAAGAGCATTTTCAAATATTCAGAGAGTTCAACGGAAATGGGACTTGTGCCATTGCTTGCGCATCTTCATTTAAGCTTAAACAAACCTTGATCTATGCGTGTAAAAAGTTGAAGCAATTTGGAGCGGTTTCTGAGATTTTTTATAATTTCCATTAACTTCAAGCAGAAATTACTTCAAACCACTCATAATTTCAAAACATTGAACACGATTTTCTTAAAGATCTGATTTTTTAGAACATATTTCATTTAAGACAAAAATCTCTACTTTCAAATTTCTAATTTTGCAACGATAACATTTTGTAGCATTCCAAAATACTCAGTTCGCCGAAAATAGGACCAGCACCAAACTTTTTACCGTACGAGGAAAAGTTTAAAGAAACAATTGGAGTAATTTTTTGAGAAATACTTGGTTGAAAATTGCCTATTTCACAGAAAATTACGAGGAAAGTACTCACAATTTTTAAATATGGCTTTATTTCAAAACGTGTTTTAGAGAATAGATATTAAGAAAAAATCTCTATCTACAATATTTTATTTGAAGGAAGGCGCCGAATAATTTCGAACTTTAGCAATTTTCGAATAGGATTTAAACGAAAAATGATGCCAACGCCACTTTTTTTGCTATATTTGCTAAATTTAATCCAAGAACGTAGAGCCACTTTTCAGGAAATTTTAAAAATCTTGTTGACACTTCATGTGAAGTACCCCCAAAATCAAAATATTCCTTTCAAACTCACAGGGCCTCGATTTCATTCAGATAGATTGAAGAATATCATTTGCAGTGAAAATCGCTAGAGCGGTTTAGGTGCTAGCGCTAGCGACGGAGATTTTTCCTTCAATCAATATTTTGTATCAAAGACCCACAAAACCTGGATTCTGACAACACACTGTTTTAGAGGAGGTGACGTTACAAATAGAAACAAAATGTATGCAGTTTATGTTTACCAGGGCTCGAGAAAAAGAGCTTTTCTATCGAAAATTTGCACAATTACAATACGTTCTCTTCTTTTGAAGTAACGCGAGAAAGTAAAAATGAGACTTAGGAATGTAATTAATTCAAATACATCGAAAATGACCTTAGTGGGTTTTTCTCAACTACACGCGATATTCAGGTGATTATATTTACCCATGCAAAATACAGCACCGATTGCAGCATCGACTGACGACTAAATGTATAACACTTTTATGGTAAAGCTGAATCCTAATCCAGAAAACAATATTTTCTCCGAGACAGCGTTGGCAACCCTGTACCGTACTCGGACGCAATTATAAAGAGTTGCATTCACCGGTGTGATCCTCGCTCATCGCTGCGATGACGCGCAGGTGCGCGCCCTTCCTTCCTACCCCGGTTCCTAGACTCGCTTTACCGGCTTCGGGAGCTCAGCGGATCAACTTATATCACTGCTGTGCCTCTGACCGGGAGATTCTAGGGTTCCAGTGCCGACGGTGGCAGGATTTTCTACGTACCTAGGTCGAATTCAGCCGCTGCCTGGAGGAGAATTCTAGCTGCAGGTTGGTCTCATGGGAAGTTTTTCGTGGTTTCCCCGATCAACGCCAGGCGAATGCCGAAGCTGTACCCTACCAAAGATGTCGGAGCAGTTTCCTAACAAGCGGGCCACGGACTGCGCGCGATCTTTCCTACCTCTTTCTAGTCTTAACCTTACACATACTTACACTTACATGCACTACACATGTTGGGAGCTTCGAGCTTGTCCCGCCTGGGAAGATTCTCCGCTGGTGGAAAATCTCTGGTTAGAGAAAAAAAAAACCGCTAGCCGACGTGTAGGTTGGCTCTGGATCTCACCATCTAGCGGCGAATATCACTTTCACCTCTCGCGAATAAAACATTTACTACACGTACGGGACTAATCACTTTAGCAGTTGACGCTTCCGAAAAAACTAATCAATTATCCGCGCTTTTCTAGTGACGGTCACCTGCGGCAAGGCTCCGCCTTCACGAACTTTCAGAAGCCTTATCGCTGCAGCAACGACTATCAGGGCCTGCGCCAGTGGTACAGATGGCAGCAAAAGAAAACAAACAATTTCCAGCTATCCTGGAACCTTGTCTTTAATTTCTGAAATATTTAAAGTTTCCAAGCATAGTAGGCGGAATGGGTCTTCTTAAAACATGTATTTTCACAAGTTTCGTGGATACCATAATCATGAACACACATTTTGTAGCTCCAAATCTTGCGGGTCGAAATTTAAAATATTTGGTGACATCATGGTTGCGAGCATCACAACTCGTGGTACAAATTTGGAGCGGTTGTGTTTAGATATCTATAGAAAGCGATGCTATTCAAACAATGCACGTGATCATTTCTACAGTCAATTGTGCCTGGAATAATGGCGCAGTAAAGAAATTAATTATTGTAAATATGAATCAATTAACGTCCTAATAAATGTTGTTGCACGTCACACACGTCCAGTTTATTCGCGTCAGTGAGTGCAAGGACATTGTTGAAGGTATCTGAGAGAATCTGTTTGCAACTTAACACGCTGCATCTTTATGTGGCTAAATTATACTGCAAGAGCCCTACAGGTAGTGAAGCTGTCAATATTAGCAATATATACTATTTTCAACTTAAGAGCAGGACCGTCTATCGTTTGATATACACTCCCTCCAGGCATATAGCAGCCAAGCACGGTTTTAGCATAAGCTTCGAACCGCTGGATTGGTTTGGTTTGGTTGGTTAGGGATTCCGGGAGCGTCAGCAGCTCAGGTCATTAGTCCCGTAAGTGTAGTGCATGTTTTCCTTTGGGAGATGGCGGTGATCTTCTCCCGCGGGATGGCGAGATCCGGCGCCGACCTACCGTGGGCTAACAGGGTTTCCCCTATCCAGGACACCAGTGGGGCACTGCCCCAGCCGGGACAAGCTCTATGCTCCCGATCGGTCTCCCGGAATATGTGGTAGTGTAGTGCATGTTAGTGTAAGTGTGTGTGTGTGTGTAAGGGGAAAGGATAGAACAGGAAAGATGAAGGAAAGATCGCGCGTGGCCAGTTTGTTAGAGTACTGCTCCGGCATTCGCCTGGTGTTGATCGGAGAAACAACGGAAAAGTACCGATCAGAGCAGCCGGCCGCGAGAATTCTCCCCCAGACAGCGACTGAATTCGACCTAGCTGGAAAGCTACTGTCGAAAATCCTGCCGCCGTGGGGAGTGGGAACCCAGGACCTCCCGATCAGAGGCGCTGCAGTGACATCAGTTGATGCACTAAGCTACCGCTCCCGGGCGAACCGCTGGAATTCACGGATATTCTCTGACCATGGTCGTATATTGATCTCAGCTAAATGAACTTCAGCCTTCAGGAAAAATAAATCTTGCTTAGAAGAGTATGATTCTTTTAGGATGTTTTTGTCTATTGCGGACATAACATTAACAATGCAATTAAAACCAATTTGAGATGATCAGAAATATGCACTTTTAAATGAGAATATTAGTAGTTAATGGATTAAGATAAATATTTTTTATTTTTTATTTTATATAGGATTAATTTACAAAGTTGTTACATGAAACTCATTTGTATTGTTGTCTTAAAACTAACTATTATAAACTAAATATACTCAAAACTATAATTGACGAGAGGACTCGCAGAGCACCTCTAACAAGAATCAATAATAAAATATTAATGTATGAATTTGTATGAATTAAAAAAATCTGAAATGACTCATATTGGACGTGAAATTATAAATCAAATTTTCTGTATGCGAGTCTACACTTTGATAGTGATTGTGCATTTATTTCGATAATTCTTTATTCAACAGGCGTCAATATCATTTAACAGCGCAGATTTCTTCTATGAGCAAATTCTGCGCGAAGTCCTCGACATGGACAAGGAGAATGGCGGCAACGTCCGTGGACCCATCGACGAATCAGAGACCAAAGGCAAAGAAAGAAAGAGTCGACATGCAAATGGTGAAGAAAGAAATGGCTGTGATGATGAAATTACAGTTGGCGAGAAATGCGAGAAACTCAGAGAGAACAATGGATTTGCTGAAGAGTTTAAGAAGCACCCGGATTTGGGAGTATTGAAATCAATTTATGGCAACAAAAAAATCAATCTAAGTGAATGTGGCCTGCGAAATCTTGAAGAATATCTTATCCAGAGCCAACAGTCACAGCGAAATCAGGAGGGCGGTGACGAGTATGGTAGCGCCAACATCGGACAACCGGAAGATACTCATGAACCAAGTGTGGACGGAAATGTCAGCCAAACAACAGAGGGCGGGACTCAACCGACCAGGGACAGAGCGCGTGGCCCAAAAGCCACCGAGGGACGAGACAGCTGGCACAACTTGTGCGATTACGACCCCACAGGTACGATGTTGTGATTCTTCAATCAACAAGATTATTCGTATCGATACCAATAACAGAGTCATCGATATCGTTATATCGATATTATGGAACCCAAAGTTTCCTTATTTCCAATTTCGAATGGTATCAAATAACTTCTTTCACATGAGAAAAGGATTCGCATTTTTCTTAAAATCGAACACTTCTGAAACTATTTCAATGTTTTATGTATTGCCATAATTAACATTCTTTTCCATACACATAGTATTTTACACTCATTTACATAAGTAGCAATCAGCACTTCCGTTGTAACACTATCGGGTAGCTACAATTACAAACGATGTGTTGCCGATCCGGTGGCCGAGATCGCTAAGGCTATAGTGTCGTAGCGATCTCGGACCGAAGGGTTGCGGTTTCGAGTCTCACCTCGGGTATGTTTGTATTTGTGTTCGTCCTTTCACCTCTTATCATCACCATACCGTTTCATCTTCACACTTACCATAACGTTAACACGAATTGTGGTCGCTGATGACCTAGATGTTGATGCGACCTTAACTTAAAAAAAGAAAGATGTGTTACAAGAATATTCTGCCAATCGATTTTTTACAAGCAAGTAATTTATTTTTTCGATATCACGATATTCTCGATTCAAGTGTAACGACTAAAACATCGAATCTAAAAGATGAATATTAAGAGACTATGAGATTATGACTATGAGAATATGAGATTATAAGAAAATATGAATATTATGAATATTATTGGACTGTCTAATTCTAAACAATATGTAACAAGTATTCTATCGCAGCTTCTGGGTCAATGACCCCCATCTCGATCAGGTTTTTCGTCCAGTTTCCATCGAGCAAATTCCATTGAGCAAATGTTGAGATGGCCCCTTGTTTTGCTTCTGGACATAAATGTAACTTCATTATCTGTGCACGTCTTTTAGAAATCAGTGGGAAATACAGTTATTCAAATTCTCGTTTCCATGTTGTCGCGGCAGGAAGTATTATTCCGAAGGACAACATGGATACGAGCCCAAAATTTATTGCTTATTTATCCTTGAAAATAGATTTTATTACATGGGAGCTTTTTTTTCAAAATTCAAGAAATATATGACTTAGGGTAGGGATCACAGAATTTTGAAAATGTGCACACAATTCACTTCTCCCCATAGCACGTTTTTATGCAGTTTTAACTGTTTTTTTGACGTAAAATAAATAAAATAAATAAATAAATGAGGTCGCGAGTGACACGAAGCGCCTGTCCCCAGTCTGCGACCGCCAGCGCGCGCGAAGTGGTGCGGGGGCGGAGGCGGAGGCGGAGGCGGAGGCGGGGCAGCGACGCGGCTTCACCAACGAGCAGCTGAGGCGCCTGCTGGGGGTGCGCAGCAGGCCCGCGGAGCCCTTCGCAGGCCATGTGGCTTTCCAGGCCCTCGGAGCCTCCTACTTTGTGCCCTTCGACGCCGACTTCGCCAGGCACATTGCGGACTGTAAGTACAACTGTCCACTTGCATGTAAAACATTTTTTTCAACGCCAACACATCCCCGTCAAGAGTAGAACAGTAAATACTTGTAAATAACATCTATATGTGACCATTAATAGAGAACAACATCATATACTTTCCTTGAATGAATTCTTTCTCGAATGAATTCTTCCTTTAACGATTGGAAACATGTCATTTGTACTGTTTATTTTTCTCTTTATTTATTTCGTTATTTATTTCTTTACTTCCTTATTTCTTTATTTCTTTAATTTATTTTTTATGTAATTTCTTTAACGTCAAAAACATTACATATTGTGTGCGACGTACTCAGAGGGGAGAAGTGTATTCTATTCACGTTTTCGTGAGTTTACAAGTAAATGAATGCATCAGGTGGAAACAATTGTTTTTGTCAAGGACTGATAAGAAAATATTCGCTCCCGTGTTTTGTAAAATAATTGCAAAAGAAAATCAGCCACAGATTTTCGCTATTATCTCTTATACTGCACTTCGTGATGGAATACACTTCCGCCGCGATAACATGGAGAACGATAATTTCAATAAGTATATTTCCCATTGAACTCTAGAAAACGTGCGCAGATAAGGAAGTTATGATGTCCAGAAATGAAACAAGTGTCCATCTCAATAATCGTTTAAAGGATCAGGAAAACTAGACGACAAACCTAATGAACGTAGCTTTATTGTCCCAGAAGCTGAAGAAAATTACTTTTTACAGGCGTTTTTAGTTTTGTGTGTTAATTTTGGCCATGTATTGTCCATCTTTTCTGTGACCTTAATTGTTGACGCACCCGGAAACACAATCAATCCGTGACCCTGCTTCGATATTTTTACGTTTTTAAGAAAGGCAATGACGAAACATTTTAAAATTCGACATGAGAATTTTGTTTTTCATTCCTACAATTTTTTAGATAACCCTTCGAAAACAGAATATTTTGCTCTCCGTCGCTTGTTACGGTGCATTTTTCTTATCTTGAATGCAGGCGGACCACGTAATTTCGCCACAGCAAATATCTTCGAAACGGTTTGAGGTGTCGGGAGGTGATTTTCTTAAATGGATTGATTTTTTCGTGTTTCCGGGCGCGTCAACTACTCTGGTCATTAGTCCCGTTAGTGTAGTGCGTGTTTTTTCTCGGGAGATAGCTGTGATCTTCCCCCGCTGGATGGCGAGATCCGGCGCCGACCTATCGTCGGCTAGTGGGGTTTCCCCCTAACCAGGACTCTCCCACCAGCGGGGCACCGCCCCAGCCGAGACAAGCTCTAAGCTCCCGACCGGTCTTCCGGGATATGTGGTAGTATAGTGCATGTTAGTGTGTGTGTGTAAGGGGAGAGGATAGGACAAGGAATGGGAAGGACAGATCGCGCGCGGTCCGTGGCCCGTGTGGTAGGGTACTGCTCCGGCATTCGCCTGGTGTTGATCGGAGAAACCACGAAAAACTACCGATCAGAGCAGCCGGCCGCTAGAATTCTCCTCCAGACAGCGACTGAATTCGATCTAGCTGAAAAGCTAGTGTCGAAAATCCTGACACCGTCAGGACTCGAACCTAGGACCTCCCGGTCAGAGGCGCTGCAGTGACATCAGTTGGTGCACTGAGCTACCGCTCCCGGTGGTTGGTTTCCTTCAAGTTGTTGCAGGTGATAAGAGAAAAAAATATTTCTTGTTTAAAACTTTTTTAATTTTTGAGAGTTTGAAAATGTTTATCGCAACATTGATTTTTTGAATGGAAGTACATATTTTTCTATCGCTATTATAAACTACTCGAAGAGACTTTTCCAATGATTGCAATACAAAGAGCAATGTTAGTATTCGGGAAGAAACTGTAGAAAGAATGCATTCTACATTTTCTCAGAAGCCATTTTTTCTGCACCTTTGTGCAATGGTTGTCCGGAAGCCGAAAACGTTCTCTCCTATTGTATTGCCACGAATAAACTAGTACATATTCTAATTAAAATAAAACAACCAATAAAACTTTATGAAATGACAAAAGGAAGGCAAGAAATAGAAGATAAAATAGATATAGAAGGAATACTATACAACCGATCCATTCCGCCAGATGCAGCAAAAATCAGTTACACCAATGGCCTGCATAGCAAAATTGCTGTTGAACAAAACGGCATAAAATGAATTTCCAAAAACCTAGCATGCTCAATCCTCTCTGGAATAACATTGTAATAAATGAAATATTTTACCAAAAACTTTCTTCACGAATACTGCAAATACAAAGTATACTAATGTACTACACGGATCACAGCACAATATTCTTTACAAACCAAGAATATAAAATAATATTCCGTAACGCAACATGTGAATTGCAATATTTAATGGCGGTCGGTGCGTTCCTTAGAGCACTGCTATCGCATGAGGTTAGCTGTTGTAAGATGGGATGCACTGGTTAGGAGTATTCAGTGGGTTGGTGTTGTATGAAAATACTCGGAATAACACTATCAAATATCTGCATTTTTCGGACAAAATCGAAACAGTAACACAGTTTTTAGATATTCCCCTAGTTCCTGGGTAACTAGCAACACGATAGACCTTTCACAAGGATGGAGACTGCACAATTTTCTTTCAATTGGAAATTAGTAATATAGATAAACATCTAGAATCGCAATTACAAAAGAATTGCGAGTAATAGTTATGGTTCTACATTCATCATGTGTCTGGACGAGTATGTCATTCCTTCCTTTAATTATTGTTCGTAACAGATATCCTCAAACGCATGTGCAATCTTCTTTACTGAATGCTCATCAACTGTTCGAACTCATTCATTAAACGCGAGAGTGCATTCTCAGTCAAATCAAAGGGCAACTTGCCTGATCCGAGTGTTGCGACTAATTTTAGTCCGCGCAGTCAACCACTTTTAATCCGCGCAGCGTTTCGCTGTGGCCAAAGGCGTCGCAATCGCAGCTCGTGCAGAATTCTGCCAGGAGAGCAACTGCCTGATAACAGCGCCGGAGCTGGCGGATTTCCCGCTCGCTGGGTCACAAGCCGCCCCAAGCAACAGCTGCGCCCACGTCATTGATAAACCCTTGCGCGGAGGGGCCTCGCCGAGAACGAAGGCAAGAGAGTTTGCTAATGACGAACCGTTCAAAAACTATGTTCGCTCTTTTAACCCTTTATCACCTTTGCAATGCAAACAATTAACTTAATTTTTTAAAAATAACCAATTAATTTTTACTATGTGTATTTTTAACTTTTGGTTACATACTACCTACAATCACATGTTTACATACCACATACTACTATATTACATACTACATGTTTTTTAATAACCGATTAAGTTTTAATATGTGTATTTTTAACCTTTAGTTACTACTACATACAATCAACATACTACGATTTATAATGCTTATAAAACAGCACACCGTTTCGACAATTTATTTTGTTACCCTATTCTGGTAATAGGCGTTAAAGATACGAGATTTCTGAAGTAAAAGCCAACATATTCATTTTAAAATCTTACTTGCAATGTGTGAATTGCTTTAAACAAAAGTGAAAGTAGCGTTTGAGTTCGGTTTTTAGAGGAACATCAGAATTAGGCGTTTCTTTCATTTAAAATTCGTGTAGTTAAAAAAGTCAGCCAATTGTGAGGATATTCAAGTTAAAACATTAAAACTTAAGAATTCTGCATTATTCATGATGACATTAATACGGTGACATGAAATGCGTTAAATTTGTGTATTCAATTTATGTGTATGCTTAACGACGAACGAAATAAGCATGCGATTGTCTCGCCCGTACAAAGATTACTGCTGAATCCTGATCAATCAGTCCTGTCCAGCTAAACAGCTAAGTATAAATCAACCACTGCATCAATGATAATTCTAGAGCTTGGGTACTCCGATCTTTCATTTCTGCGAGTTTCTCCACTTAGCTTCAGGCAAATGACGGAGCAGTAGCTCAAACAAGCCACGGATTACAATCGCTCCTTACGTCTCCAACCTATTGTCGCCACTTGTCACTGCCACCTTTAAGGCTGGCGGCACACAAGCGTCATATGACGAACGGTAAAGTGCGTCCGTCGCAGCGTGAGAGACGCTCAAGCGTGACGCGCACACGAACGCGCTGCGCGACGTGCGTTAAAAATTGCGTCCGTTATCTAGGACAACGAATGTCAAATGCTAGCAAAATGTCTTTCTCCTTGACGTTATTGGTAAACGGTCTGCGTTGCGGTCGACGTTAGCAAAACAATACGTCGTTATTGGTAAACGGTTCTGCGTTGCCACGCGCATCGCAAAACAATCGATTAATGGGTAGAATAGTTCCGGAACCGGAGATGTGCAGAAATAATTGCTCCATCCATGAGATTCGCCAATTTCTGAATATAAATTTAAAAAAATACACGAAGGAAATGTGTGTTACGTTTTAGTTCACATTCCAATCGAAAACAAATGTGAAGAAAAAAATCATCACTGTCTCCTGGCAATCGACCGAAGGGTGTGTGTAAATCAGCATATAAACAATGACATTTTGTGCGGGAGTTTTCCATTGTTGAGATGATACTTGTCTTTGGAGCCTCCGCAATATCAGTTCCAGTGGAGGAGGAACACCGCCATCTCCAGGAGTGCACCATACAAACACGGCCGTACTAGTTGACGCGTGTATACACACACACACACACCAAACTATTCATCTTAACAGAGTGTGTCTTTTAAGGCACATTGTCGAAGTTGGACAGGACTGGATACTTGCGACGCGTAAAGAAATGGTTAATGGTCTTGGTCTCACGTGTGCGGTAACTGCCTCTGTCACAACAGAAGATCGCAACGTCATATTCCATTATTTTTATACTTTTTCCACTGTTGCGAGTGTTCTTTCAAGGGACATCGCGGAATCGATCAAAATTTTACGTTTTGTTAGGAATATTTTAAAAAATCGAAAGTTTTCTTTGCGAAATCCCGAGTAAAAATGTAATATTAATTATTGTTTTTTGATCCACCTGGGACTTTTAAAATGAAGTGAATGCATTCTCGAGGTTTAGTGAAAAGAAGCCAGCCAACATGATAACAGCAGCGGCGTCATCCGGAAGGATTTTTCAGTGGGGGCAACCTTTGTTCCTAAGATAGCGCCGAGAGAACCCTGAACTTGGGTTATAGACACGCCTACGGCGATAACAGCGCCGCACCCAGATGATCTCTCGGATTTCCGCCACATCCACATGTGGACCTTTCATACACTCAATATACTGGCGGAATACTTAAGATGGTACTCTCAAATATGTTTTTCTATGATCGTATAAATATTAGGCACTTTACATACTGCTATATTTGCATCACATCACAGTGCAAAATTTTATTTTTCGCAGAGAGATGATGAAAAAATACTGATTCGTAGTAGAAACATTTTCATACGATCGTAGAAACAAATGTTTCTTCTTAATGAGCAAAATCATTGACCATGATCTCCATTGCTTTTTGTCTCTACCCTATGGTTTCGAAAAATACTCTCAATCTCAATTGCGCGAAAAACAATAATTTCTTATTTAAAATAAAAACAACTATCTTGATCGTTTGAGTCATGGAAAAGTGACTTTTTTCCTCTATAAAAAGACGTTATAGCCTCTGCCGGGTTCTGGCGTGATCCGAGGGTACTCACAGATTTAATTATTGAAATCATTTACTAGCAAATAAGTCGTTCACAGGCTGCGATGTTGGCGCAAATCGAAATGGAGGAATATTAAGATAAATATTTCTTTTGTTGTAAAATACAGGAGCCACACGCTTACTAATTGATAGACCAAGAAAACAGAATTACTGAAAGTCTTCACACGAGTTTTGCACCTAATAATTACAATAAAATGTGTTTTAATAAATATGACAAAATTTCTCAAAATTGGATTGTTAAAATGAAGTAAATTTCCATAATAAAAAATTTATGCGGGAATGCAAGATCTGCATTAACAGTAAATACATGTTCCTAGAACTTTACCTCATCGGGAATGCAAGATCTACAATTAGTGAAAATACATTTTTATTGTGGATGATAACTTCTTTTTACCTATCCAAATGAATTTCCACAAGGTTTCTGCGGTAACCCCAGAGTTTAATTCAAAATTAGTATTTTTCGAGTTGTGATAGTATTGAAACATAATTTTAAAAAAATCAGTATATGCTATTTCTTCTTTTCGTACCCATAGATATCTACACCAATTATCGTCCCCTCAGAATTACGAACAAAATCCCTGATAATGATTTACCTACTCGGTCTCTGACCGGTGCGTAGGCGAGGAAGGAAGCTTCCACCCCTGTGCCCTCCCCTTCCCCTCCCTTCATTATCACACTGGTGGATTGCAAATTCCTTAACCTGAATGGACACTGTGGTATGGGTGAACACGAAGAGTGAACGATGGCAAGAGATTAATGATTTCGGATGCGATGATAACTTTGAAGTATGGAGGTGTGGGAAGTAAACGACATAGTCGCAGACACACAGGCCTCCTGGCACGAATCGAACCCGCAGCCTTCGGGCTCCGCGTTCTTAGACGCCGCTCTAAGCCCCCATAACACTGAGAGACACAATAACACCACTTCACATTAAATAAGCGATTCGTTAAATATTCGAGCGAATTTTTTTTTTTCGAATTTACAATCGTTCAATAATTCCTCTGACAATACTGTATTGGTTGTAGAGCCGGAAAAACATTCCTAATTTGTCTGTGGAGTCCGCAGACTTACTATGAGATTACCGGTTAACCACATTGAGTAAGTGAAAAAGAACACATTTCCTCACGTGTTTCTCAAAACACCCCATTAAAAAATGTTGCGCCTTTTTTGCTACTGCGTCTCTTAGCCATCTTTTGAACATTGAGCGCATATATATTTGGAGTAATCCTCCGTTAAGTTTCGTCGTTTGGCTTGTAACGTCGCAGTCATTCAATGTCTTTTATCCCTTCGGCCAGAGGCTGGGCACCGTTAGGGACCGGAGTTCGGTTACCCATCGAAAAATCAGTTGTTTAACTTCCGACACAATGATTAGTGAAACGATTCGGCTAACGATGCCATTTAAAATGACGTCAATTTTATTATATTATTAAATAATTTTCAATATTCATTAGCATCATGCAGCCTTATATATGTTTAATATCAGCATTTTGTCCTGATCTCGAAGCGATGTCTCCAATCGTCTCATTTCTCTGGCGTAGTGTAAATGAACGCGCAACGCCATTTCATAAGCGCACGGGGATAAGCGAAAGCAAGATAAGCAAAAGCAAAATATGATAAGCTAAAGCCGCGCGCGCTTAGGTTATCTTGAAATAATGCTATCACCGAATAATTATCCACATTTATTGTGAAACGAACGAACCTGAATTTTGAAAAATACAATTTTTTGTTTTAATCATTCTTATTGCATCTTATCATTAGAATGATTATACAAAAATATTTTTTAAAGAAAATTCCTACCCAAAGTAAATTACTACATGTAAAGCGATTATTGTATCGACAAAAAGTCAGTCATATTTTTCAGTTTCATTATCTTAAGCTAGTTATAATTAACGTTGGAAGAAACATTCTTTAGAACATACGTGTATTTCTTTGAGCTTGGAATGTTGATTGTTGTGTCTTTGAACCAACTACTGTAAATACAGCCATGATGGAAAGAAATTGCTTAATAGAAAAATTAAACTATAGATTTGAAAAAACACGCATAAACTTATATAATTATAAAAAATTATCTTAAAGTAATCAAATAAATCAATTAGCAGGAATATAAGCGAGGATGGTAATGCTCTCAGAAACTGAAACTGAAATTGATGTTTCGTACTGATAATGACTTGATTCACGGGTAGATGTCACTGCGGCCAAATTCCAACATAACTACATGAGGTAATGGAATGAGCTGAGATAGGGATATAAAACATTCAAAGATTAGAGCAAAGTCTCAGTTTCGATTCAGAGGTCACTTTGTTCACGAGTCCTGTAACGTAAATATCTTTCAGAGATACCAACTAATTGTGATGAGTAATCAACCTCTGAATACTCCACCTAAAAGACTGTAGAGAATATCTACATTAGGAAGCAACGTTGGAAATAAAAATTATGGGAAAAATTAAATATAATTCTGTCCAGATACCCAAGGAAATTCATTCAAACACAATCGACTTTGTTGGTCATTGATAAAACTATATTATTGACAAATGTAATTGCTATTCTCGTAGATGTTGACTTTCAGCTCTATGCTATGCAACTTTGCATCTGTTATTCGCGTAATACTATACTTAATACAGAAATTTAATACAGAACTTAATACAGAAATAGTTGTAAGCTGAACCATGTGTAGTCGCTGGAAAATTGTTTTTGAGTAGCAATGTGGATTAGCGCCCCAGAAATCAGTACATTTTTTAGAACTAGAAATCAAGTTCTTTTCTTTTCGTAGTTATGTGTTTTTATTTTCACGTATACGTAAATACAGAGTATATATTACGTATACCGTCCGTCCGTGTCCGTCCGTCAGTGTCCCTCTGTCTGTCTGTCTGCCTGTCTGCCTGTCTGCCTGTCTGCCTGTCTGTCCGCCTGTCCGTCTGTCCGCCTGTCCGTCTGTCCGTTCGTCTGTTCGTCCGTCTGTCGGTCCGTCCGTCTGTCCGTCCTTCTGTCTTTCCGTCCGTCCGTCCGCCCGTCTGTCCGCCTGTCCGTCTGTCCGTCTGCCTGTTCGTCCGTCCGTCTGTCCGTGTGCCTGTCCGTCCGTCCATCTGCCTATCCGTCCATCTGCCTATCCGTCCGTCCGTCCGACCGTCTGTCCGAACCGAAAAATTGAGAAAATATCAAAAAATGTAATTTGGGTGGCGATAAATATCATCTGACCAGAGGATGGGGCACGACCGTAATGCCAGTTCACACCAAGGAAAATAGAAAACTTTACTACGAGAAAGTCTGTGTCATACTGTAACACCACTAGTTAAATGACGTAATGTTATGATTGTCTTTTGTAGAGAAGACCGGTGTGCCACACTTTATCAACTTCTTTGGTAACATCAATGAATGCCGCTTAGCAGTATTTGTTTTCTTCAAAAACATTTATTTATTTCGTTTACTATTCATATTCTTGCTCGATTTTGGAGTGAAGTTTGCTGAATATAAAGTGGGTGTAAGGAATAAGATTATTTTCTGGCTCAAGGGATGTAAAGGCAGCTACTCAAGTGCCTTGGAGATTGTTCTTATTAAATTGGTAAGTGTATACGATTATGGTTATGAATGGTTTTGCCGGGTTTCGATGCAAAAATACCTCAATTACCTTCCATTCAAAGGGTAGTGCCCAGATTTTAAAGCAGCATTAAATGTTGACGATAACAGTATGTTGGGGATCTAAGATAAGCCCTTCAGCACGTTGCCATTTATTAGATTTTGATTTTTTTTTTTTTTTTTCGTTATTTAAGGTCGCATCAACATCTAAGGTCATTAGCGACCACTATTACTGTAGATTCAACTGTAGGGGAAACTGTAGGAAGAACACTTATGGATAACACAGACACACACAAACATCCATGCCCGAGGCGGGATTCGAACCCGCGACCCTTCGGCCCGAGATCACTACGACACTACTGCCTTAGCGATCTCGGCCACCGGGCCGGCAGATTTTGATTTTTGTAGAACGGTATTTTTCACTCATGCTATTTCGTATTCATTGAATGACAATGCTAAAGGAATTTCACAATATGATTCTATTTCACATTCTACTGCTGGTTAAGTAGATGTATGTTACTGGAAAACATTTGTATTATGCCGCGCAAATATTGTCTTCTATATATTCTCTTGCCCAGGAACCAATTCTTTGCGCATAAGGGGGATTGGTTGAATTGGTGATTTAAACATTTGACAATGCGTAAATCGATTATTTAAAGAAGGATAGTTTCTTAATATATTTATTAATTTCAATGATCTTCCATCACTAATGTGCACATCTGAAACAGTTTGCTGCTTTGTTCAGTTTTCATTTGTCAAGAGAATGTCTTGTTTCTTGGTAGATTCTTCTAATTTTCCTTTTAATAGATACATTTTACTTTCTCGTATACATACGTATATACGGGAGTTATATACGAAGTATAGAGAAAGTTATGTAAAGTTGCGGAAAAATCAATTCCAAGATTTCAAAGGAAATACACGTTTTGGGTTACCCTGATACCTAAAAAGTAGTTTTTACTTTCTCGTATACATATGTACATACGGGAGAAATATACAAAGTATAGAGAAAGTTATGTAATGCTGCGGAAAATCGATTACGAGATTTCAACGGAAATACACGTTTTGGGTTCTCCTGACACCGAAAGATTGGTTCTCTTCAAAACTTTCGTCCGCCCGTCTGGCCGTCTCTTATATGTTCTTCTCGGTATTAAATATTCATCAGGAACACGTTTTACGTACGAATGGAAACCTTTCTCAGTATACACGACGCGCTTTCAGATTGTCAACATGCATTTAGAAAATCAAAAATCTGCGGAAACAGCTATATTTTCTTTTCATAAAGATGTCGCCTAATCATTGGATCAATTGTATCATTGACTGATGTTAAGGAAACAATAGTTTTAGGTCTCTCAGTTCAGTGAAACCTCAAATGGAACGTCCATTTCAACTAATTGAACACAAAATTAAGATCATTATGCTTCGCGTTCAGAATTCTTTCAAATTCAGTCAGCCTTCATACTGTTGCACTACACTACCACATATTCCGGGAGACCGGTCGGCAGCTTAGAGCTTGTCCTAGCTGGGGCGGTGCCTCATTGGTGGGAGAGTCCTGGTTAGGGGGAAACCCCACTAGCCGACGGTAGGTCGACGCCGGATCTCGCCATCCAGCGGGGGAAGATCATCGCCATCTCCAGAAAAAAACATGCACTGCACTTACGGGACTAATGACCGAAGAAGTTGATGCTCCCGGAAACACGAAAAAATCAATCAATCGACCTATCTTAAATGCTAGCGTCAAAAATCCTGCCGCCGTCTGGACTCGAATCTTCGACCTCACGGTCAGAGGCGCTGCAATGACATCAGCTGATGCACTGAGCTACTGCTCTCGGTTTTGTTCTCGTGTTGTGCTCAAAATTGTAATGTTTCTAGTTTTCATGTCCGATTCGGTGTTGCGTTAAAATCGATATATCCATCCTGTCTGGTACTCGGGTCTGTACAAACAATACTTTTTAAGCCCTTGTTACCTGTAACACGAGTGCATTCATAAATATTTGTTGATCGGAGAAATCACGGAAAACAACCGATCTGAGCAGTTGGCCGCTAGAATTCTCCTCCAGACAGCGACTTGAATTCGACCTATTTGAAAAGCTAGTGTCGAAAATCCTGCCACCGTCAGGACTCGAACCTAGGACCTCCCGGTCAGAGGCGTTGCACTGACATCAGTTGATGCAATGAGTTACCGCTCCCAGTCCACACTATTCGGAATTCGGGGAGCAGTTGCTCGCTACTCGCAGAATAACGAATGCGTGGAGCCACCTTAAGACAGATCCAGACATTCGGCATTCGCCGAGCGGCGAGCTAGTGCTCGCCCAATTCCGAGCAGCTGACGTGTTCGGCGAATGTTCACTCCCTTTGATGTGTCCAAAAGACCGACACGCGGTGGGTAGGGCGAACTACGAATGTTCGTCACTCGGCAAATAGCAAGCCACTCATCCACACTACGCCGGATTCGGCAAGCGGTTGCTGGGTGTTCGCCGAATGACGAATGTGTGGAGCCGCCTTCAGGCATGCTGGCGTGTTGCAGGGGCGCGTGCGGAGGCGGGCGCGGCGCGGGGCCCGGAGGGGCGGCGCGTGCGCTGGGCGCGGCTGTCCCCGGGGGCGCCCGCCGCCTTCTACCACGCGTCGGCGCTGGGCGTGGCGGTGTTCGCCGTGGCCGAGGCGCCTGCCGCCGCAGCGGCCGACGGCCACTTCGACCTGCGCCCCGGCGCTCCCGCCCATCTGCGCCTCCGCCTCCTGTGAGTGCACTCAACGCGACCTGCAGTCGCGACAGCCCTTTCGGCGATACTGCAATGGCGTACATGACGAGTGAGAAAGTAAGAGGATGACAGTACGTGAAATGAGTATCAGGCTTGGAGATTGAAAGGGACAGAGTAAGAAAAACAACGAATATTAAGAGACAAGGAGAGTAAATGTACGGAAAATAGTGAGAGTGTAGTAAAATGAGAGAATAAGAGAGAGAGAGAGAGAGAGAGAGAGAGAGAGAGAGAGAGAGAGAGAAACAGAATGAAAAAGTGTGAGTAAGAGTGAGCGAGATTACAAGTGGGAGAGTAGGAATGAGAGGACGTGCGAAATTGTGATTTGTGAGTAAGAAGTATAATTTGCGCGTTTTCTTCAGCCCGGAATCTCTACTTCCCCCGTTTACTATCCATAGCGGAATCATGAATAACAGTGTCATTAATGCGTAATTAGAAACATTTAAAATTAGAATTTTTTTCTCACTATTAATAGTCGAATAATACTTATTTGCATCGGTAAAAGAACCATATATTTGATTTTATTGTATTGGTAACGAAATAGCAACTCACCCTCTTCCGCTCAACACTTACCACAACCAAAAGAAGATGTCAATAAATCGTGCGCATAGTGAAGCTACATTTATGTCCATGAGCAAAACAAAGAAGATGAGAGAGTTAGAATGATAGAAACAGAAAGCAACCCTACGTAGATTGCTTTATGACAAAATCAAACCGAGTACAATTCAATTAAAATTCATTTAGGACCGTCTATTTCTCTTTTACCTGGAAACGAGAATCTGAATAAGATAAGGTAAACTAGAAGCGAGGTTTGTAAGAAGTACCGAGTTCTTCAAATGAAAACACATGTGTAATAGAATGAATGATATTAATACTATACTTCCCATAGCAAATGTTTTTCACGACAAACAAAACTTTGTTTTATCATCACACCCAACTCACCCTATGGCTTCTGCGCACGAATTATTCTTTCTGCAGGAGAGATGTACTGTTAATCTTGGACAATAAGCTGTTATTTATGTCGGGGATTTAAGCATTCTTTCTGTTAGTAAACTTAAATTTATCCTACATAACTTATACAAACCTAATTTTACAAACAAATTTTCATTTCAATGACGAGAGTGACGAATATTATAATCAACGAATGAAAATATTCCCTTGTATTTTTGATGATTTTCTCTCGTCTTTTCTCTGAAATCGGCTATCAACATTTACTTTATAAATTACTGTCGACTAGTTATAAAACTTACAGTCAAATGCGTGTTGTTGAAGGGAAATTAAAAATTTCGTTCTCACGGACATTAATGAAATATACGTTCATGGGAAGTATGAATTAAGAAGCAATAAGAAAATACAAGGAGTAAAGGGCGAACATTTTTTGTAAGAAATTAAAAACAAATTTAGCCTGTAAGAGCCCGTCTGGGAAATTATCAACTGGGAATGAGTGGAGAGGGCTTGTAAAGATACGACCACAACTGTCCTGAGGGAGATCAGTACCGAGGAGTAATAAAATATGCATTTTACGATCTAGGTTTTAGGAAGAGTTCATTATTAGTATTTATTTGGGAGAAGAAAACTAACAGATATTTTACTCTGTTATTCACATTCTAACTTTGTGTTATGAGGTTTACGACAAACAGATAAAATACTTTTATTTTAAATATATTAAAATATTTAATAGAAAATCAGTTAATTTTGTTTTATTAGTAGATTATTGTAGGGTTTTTCGCATGAACTTCAGATATTTGGGCATGAACTTCAGATATTCAGATATTTGTCGTGACTCTTATTGGTCTTATTTTGCACCTAGGTACCACTGATTTTCTTCCAAAATTGACTTCCTCCATTTGAATGATTGAGCATGTACTGACAAAAAAGTAAATGTAACATCGACTAAATATTGTTAGTGATCGCACAATGTTCAGGAAGTATGCGAATAAAGGATAAATTGTTGAAAACACCGCTAGGATTGCATTTTCCCGCAATGTAATGAATGAATATAATGCTCTCGTAATTGTATCCTGAATTGTAAGAAGACCAAGGTAACGTAAATAATACCTGAAAAAATTAGGCCGAGAGGAAAATAATTTTAAATACTAGAGTTGCATAGGAATTGTTAACAGTAAGATAATAATATAAAAAGGTATATTTTTTCGCGTGTCTTGCCCTATCCGATTGAACTTATTGACCCGTGAATAAATTAAGCCTAATTTAATGGAGTATTTTAAGACTGACAAACACCGTAAACAATGGACCTAACTAACTGATGGATTGTTTCTTGCAACACTAAGCTGCGATTATTAGAAATTCTGAAATTCATAGTCATTCTGATTTCTACTGTGAAACGGTGGCGTTCTTAATGATTCCTACTACTTCGCCGGTAACATGTTTTGTTACGCTATTCGGCATGACAATTTTCAATGTTGACAATGAATTGAAAGAGAACAATTTATTTTACCTATGAAACATGTACTGTGTACAAACAAAACGTGTACTGTGAACTTTCAGAAATGATAATGAAATCGCTAAAAATAGTATCTTTCTCAACGAAAGTAAGAACACTTCAAAAGTGAAGTAAAAACAGCTAAATAACTAACAAATAAAGAATATAAACATTATAAATTACTGAAATGGTAGAATGACAGCGACGAAAGCAGGCACTAATTGATCCGTGAAATGTTTTGTAAGATAGTGAAAGTTTTGATATTCTACAAGAGATATAACTGGTCATATGAGACGCAACAAACTGATAAATAAATTAAATTCAAAGTACACGACTATTATTCGGCTTCATTTACAAATTATTATTGATTTCTGTGAACCTTGTCAAAAATTAAGAGCATCAAAAACAGAAGTGTTTCAAAAATGACATTATTTCATATCGAGTGAGTATAATTCTCGATGCCAGATCGACCTGATCGATTTTCAGTCATCCAACTGGATGATGTTGCATTTCTTTTAGTACACTGGGATCTTTCCACAGAATTTGTAGTTTCGAAAGCTCTCAAGAAGAAAATGTATGATGAAGTAGCAAGTATTATCTAGTTAATTAAGACTTTTACAAAGTTTGGGGTACCGACCATCCTACAATCGGAAAACGGAAGAGTGTTTGCCAACATTGTGTAGAGTTTAAAAAGGCTAAAGACTTTAACTAACAATTGTCAACGACAAATCATAGCACGTAGTCAAACGTCAAAGTAGCATGAGCCAAAACCTGACTTAAACAACATGATCTCTACATGAATTCAAAAGTAGACTTGCCGCTGGAGTGCACAATTCGTACACTGAATGAAAAATAGGGCTCATTATGCTGGAATAAAAAGAACACCACATGAAACTCTTGAATGTCAAATAGCTTTTTAAGAAACTGTTACAGACATACACTAAAAATTACAGAATATCTAGTAAGGGGCATAGATTCCATTGCAGATGACACTGTCGATGGAAATAATAGTTCACAAGAATATATTTTATTCCCTTCTGCCGAACAGCCTTCAATATCAACACGCCATGATCTCAGTCACCAAATTTAATCTTCTGTATATGCTCACATAACCGATGGAGAGTCTTATGAAAAAAGGCTATACTTATACCAAAGTAGACAGCGGTTGTGGAGATACACGAAATATTTTTGTAGGGGTCATCAAAGTAAAAGACAGACACTATTAATTTGCCATTAAACAATGGTTACAAAAAAGCTTAATGAAATATCTAGTGTCTGTAAACAATAATTTCACAACGATGGTGACTCTAGAGAAATAAAATGAAGTGTCCTGTTCTACCACCATCTTGTACCTGCTGAGACCTAGCTATTGCCATGTTACCGGCGTCTCGCCATCTCACGCATATTAGTACAAAAGATCCAAAGATAGCAGTAGCTAGAGGGCATATTGGAGATGGCCAATGAATGAATTAATGGTGGAGATGTAGTGCTTTTACCATGCATAAGCAAAACGTGGATGCTCAGAAGTACGAGTAATCAAAACGAAGACACCTATCTAGGATTCAAACACGCTAGGAACCCACGCAAGACACCTATCTAGGATTCAACCAAGCCACCCAACATACGACGATCAATGTTCAGCAGTGAAAAACTCACGAACATTCAAGGAAATTTAGTGCGTACTATTCGATCACAACATCCCGATTACAAACACTTCGAGCCATGTTTACCTCTGAACACGATGGCCCTAATAAAGGCGTATCTCTTTCCATTATAAATGCGTATTTGGCAGGAGCAGGTAGAAATAATTGATAACATAGGCTTTGCTGATCTTATTCTTGCGAAGTCTAATACATGAAAAGGCACAATTGTTGTCACTTCCAAGAGCAGATCTGTTACGCCCTCAGTTCTAAACACAGCAAAGTGTTTATTTACAACTAAATTTACCACTAAAACAGTGCCCTCTGTTTGTCTGTCCAATACTGTATGGCCAACAAATCCATACTCATCTGACGATGGCAGCAACAAATACTGTATAGCGTTACTTGAAATTGGAACAAAAACCATAACTATTTGTAGATATTGCTGTGCCAAGCGATCAGAGCATTGCTCTTTATTTTCAATTTAACGATCAAAATGTCTACCTCATTGCAAATTATTAAATACGAAAGCTGTTGCTTATTTGTACGTAGTGACAATGAGAAAAAATAAAATAATGGGTCCTGGTGAACCACACAAAACTGTAGTAGGTTACTGGGTAACATCCCTCCGTCTACCCGTCCGTCCTTCCGGACCGGTAGCGGTAGCTCAGTGCATCAACTGATTTCACTGCAGCGCTTCTGACCGGGAGGTCCCAGGTTCCCACTCCCCACGGCGGCAGGATTTTCGACACTAGCTTATCAGTTAGGTCCGATTCAGTCGCTGGCTTTAGCGGCCGGCTGCTCCGATCGTTAGTTTTCCGTGGTTTCTCCGATCAACACCAGGCGAATGCCAGAGCAGTACACGGGCCACGGACCGCGCGATCTGTCCTTCCTCTTCCTTGTCCTATCCTCTCCTCTTACACACACACTTACATTAACATGCTCTACACTACCACATATTCCGGGAGACCGGTCGGGAGCTTAGAGCCTGTCCCGGCTGGGGCGGTGCCCCGCTGGTGGGAGAGTCCTGGTTAGGGGGAAGCCCCACTAGCCAACGGTAGGTCGGCGCCGGATCTCGCCATCCAGCGGGGGAAGATCACCGCCATCTCCCGAGAAAAATATGCACTACACTAACGGTACTTATGACCAAAGCAGTTGACGCGCCCGGAAACACGAAAAAATCAATCAATCAAAAATCTGTCCTTCCAACTGTCACACACAGCCCCCGTCCATTCCATTGAGAATAGGGAAGTTTCCAACACCTATCGGTCTGCTGATAAAATGGCCATTTTTTCTACACGTAATATATTTTTAAATAAATAAATATAACAAATTTATAAACAACAATAATAATAATAAATGAATATGAACATTCTTTTAAAATTGTTTAAAGCGTCAGAGAAGCCACGTTAAATTGTATTTTGAAAGAAAAAAACTTACGGCGATTAACAACATACCAACATTGTATCAGTTCTTCTTGCATAATTACACAATCTTAATGACAGTGATTAACATATTGCGGCGCGAGGTTATCAGGCAAGTCACTGTGATGCATTTTACTGAACGAAACTGTTTTAGTGCATAATATAATTAAAAATGAATTAACTCTCGCTCTGGTATTCTTAACGAATTCCACTTTTAGAATATGCTTGAGAAAAAGAAATTAAGAAATCGTAGTTTCTATACAGATAACAAATCTATTACAGAGAAAAGGGAAAAATAGCTTTTTAAAATTTATTATGAGCAACCATGCACATAATACACAGAACATTCCTTGAATTTTTAAATCTATGGAGTGTGGAATGTTACCATTCCGTATGTGACCTTTTCCATTCCACAAAACACAGATTTCACTTCTTAAATCTTTGGTTAGATCTTAGATTGAGTTATGGATTTATTACAAAGTGACTGCCTTGCTTATTGTGAGTTCTTGAACTGTGCTTGAATCTAGAATATTAATTTATTATTCAATATGCAGAAAATTGTAACAGAATATATAGAATATTTATACATTAGGAAACATAAAATAAGAATATATCAGATAATAATAGAATAGTAATACTACAGTCACGAGATAACGATTTAGGAATATGAATTTTTGATCGCATTTCAGGATTTTTTTGCAACTTTATACTCACTCAGTTTATTTGTCTGAGTGGAAATGAATGTAAGGCTCTTCCTTTGTCCTGAATAAGACGGTAATTCAGTTCGACACACACGACAACGTAAGTTAGAAGTCTGAGTCTGTCCCGGTATGTGGTCTATTCGCTGCCATTCGCAATGAGTGTTTTGTTTGTCCCTCTGTTTACTCACACTGTTAAGAAAGGAATAAAATAAAATAGGTTAGAAATTATCAAAGTTTTTCCAGTTAATATTGTATGAATTGAGTTTCACATTTGTGATTAATAAGGGAACAATAGCATTGGCAATAGAAAGACGAATCGAAGGAAAAAATAAGAAATACAGGTTTTGTTGAAGTTTTCAAACTTGCGAGGGCATGAAATACCCAGGAAAAGTAATGTTTCTCCTCGAAGAGTTGGAATATCTTTCTTTTAATAAGAAAGATAGAATTACGTGAATCACTTACACTAACACAGTGGCAAAACTGTAAAGAAATGAGAAAGCCCACGGCAAGGCAGGAACGAATGTTGAAAAAATTGCTTTGTGTAACCGAAAGGCTAGTGTTCAGAACATTCGTGATCTTTTAAGAAATTCAGGTTTTATTTTAAACACAAAGACAATTCTTAGGGGACTTCACGGTGTGGTTTACCATGCCACCGACCAATAAAAATGTCAAAGTCAAAAGCAGCCATCATGAGAATGCGTTTATCTTGGACTTCAAGGAATAGAGATTGGACTGAAAGTAATTGGTAATAGGTAAGATTATTTCTTCTTATGCATTATGAATTATTTATGTTCATTGACCACCGTTCGTGGCAGTCTTTATCAAATTTTAAAAAGATTTTCAATGACTGATTTTTTTGTATTTTACTTCATTACCTAGTTGCTAGTTTGCTTCTCAGATGAGTCGATAGTGGAAGTTATACATGATTGGCAGTAGCAAGTATGCAGACTATATGGAGAGCAGTTTAATTCTGAGTTAAGGAAACTATTTAATATTCCGGTAAACGTATGGCATAGTGTATGATATCTTTCCATGGCACTGCACCATTGTATGTTGTTGAGGGTACCATGAGGAAGGAACAATACAAGCTCGCCCTATATACTTGCCTAACTCTTCAAATGAGTAAGTGGTAAGAAAACGATGGCGCTACCAAGTAGTAGACTGTACAAGTAATGTGAGAAAAAATATTAACTTTTGGAATATGGTAAGAGATTTGTAAATGTAATATACGAACTGAAATAAAGCAATAAAATATAAGGATTTTCGGAAATTTCTAATTCATTGTCTACTCACTGTATATTAAATAATATACAAAATATTCATATTTTCTCACAGTCCATTCAATGTTTGTGTTCCCACTAAAAATAAAATTTACAACTATCACTGATTATGTAATTTTATGGAACAAGGGCTCGAATTCATAGGTACCACGAAATTTGGAAATTGCTATTACCCTGTCGTTCTGGAAAATTGAAGGACTTCCGAAGAGGTTTCTACGAGCAAGTGCAACGATACTACTGGTTTTTGCGACATCATGAACAGATATAAACTTATGTAAGTAACACTTGCAAAGAAAAAATGTACAATATTTACAAGTTCTAGAATTTCAAGAAATTCTGAGGGCGAACATTACGATATGTTTTCATAACTTTGCTCCCGAATGTTTCTGCTGATAACATTTCTTATATAAGAATGATTATTCGACAAACATAAATCCAATAAATTACATGCAACCATCAATGAATGTAAGTTGAAATGTTACGACAATAAACCAAAAGGCAGGCAGTGAAAAGATGATTCTACTAGAAACCATAACAGACACGTCTGCTATGTACTTTGAAGAAAGTCGTCATGTGGACTTTTGGACTTTACACCTGAACATCCAACGAAGACAGCACTGCTCAGAACTACGTGAAACGGTTATAATTGGACTTCGAAACACATAAGATGTTGTGGAAACTTCCTTGTTTCTTGCTTTCTTTCATTACCAATGGTAGCTTTTATAGTAGAATAATTCATTTCTTCTGCGCAAATTTCACATTTAACTTCATTTCCCACATCAGAATTTCATTGCATAAGAATATATAATCTCTTTTCATAAACATTTTATTTCTGACAAAAAATATTTTTATATTAAATATATTATTACTAATGTCATTGAGATTACCACGGTAATTCAATGTCAAAGTTTTATGAGCGAACAAAATTAGGATTATAAATGAAAACTAGTTTACAACATGCATACGTTCCCCACTTTTGCCATAAACACTCTTCTTTTTAAATAATGTGCACAAAATAATAAAATTAGCATAAAAAATCACTACAGTTTATGTATGCTGAAAATAGATACAATTCCAGAAATAATTCAAGTTGTTTATCCGTTAATAACTAATCGCAGTCTCTCTTTGTGCTGTATTTTTAAATCACTAATTTCAATAAAATCAACTTCCAAACAAATTACACCCACATGCCAATAGACAACAATACAAAAGTGGCAATTTAATGAAATAGATGTTCAAGTTTAATATCCCAGATTTGGATATTGCGAGTAATTACCATCATCACCACGATGAAACAGTTATGATTAGACTACACAATAATAAGTGTGTCTTGCAATTCCATCTATCTGTTTTTAGATTTTACTCGTCAACTCCGTGAGGCTTGTGTCCAAGGAAGTACATTCAGAAAAATATTTTTATAAAAAGATTTTTGTAACAGTATTTTTTGTTCATGAGTGTTATTTAACTTAAATAAAAGCATCAGCATTACTAATACATTAAAATTATAAAAGCAGAAAGTTATTGCTACTCTTGACAATTTACTCAAATATTTCTTAAGTCACAGAGGGTGTAACTGCATTTTCTTAAACCCCCGTAGTGCCGCCAGGCATGTGTATTAGGTTCGCTTATCCTGACTCCATCAAACAAATTTCACATATTCCCTCAGGTACTCCCAGAAGACCTCCTACCGCTTCGGCTTCGCACTCCCGTTCGAGAACACCTTGTATTCCGCGGGCGTTGAGCGCGACGTGCAGTTCCATCTTCCCGTGGATCTGACGCTCAGCGCCAGCTTCGCCTGGCAGCGGGGCGGCGAACCTCACGGAGCTTTCGCCGCGACGCTAGCGCCACTGCGTCCGCGCGCCGACGAACGTCTCCTGCACTACAAAGTAGTTCCTTTCATCAGCCGCCAGAGCGCACTGCAGCCCGCGCCGCCGTTGGTCGGCCGACACGACGTTGTACGCGGCCGCGCCCCGCCACAGGTAAGCCACCCAAACGACGAACCACCCACCCACGCAGCCCCGCGTGCATCGATTGCCACCTGAGCGCGGGGTTGGATTGCAGGTTTTTCACGTGCGCGGACGAGTGTTTTCACTTAGCGGCAATTACAGAAGAAATAATCAGAGCCAACGAGAGTCAACGACGCTCTACACTCCACAGACATCACATAACAGTCGGCATATTTATAGACGTATTAACATTGTTATTACAAAGTCATGATTGTAGATAAATCTATTGGTGCCAACAGGCTTCATATCGTCCAGTTCAGCAGCAAAGAAAAAACTACATTACTCGTTGAAGTTACACGTTCGATTGACTACAGAGTTCGGAAATGCATTTAGCATTTCACTAACAAAAATACACAGAAATGCATATACTCAATTAATTAGAAGTTATACATTAACTAATTGATGAGTAAAGTTTTTAAGATGCGTCTATCTGCAAAATTTTTACGCAGTTCTTAGTTACTTTTTACCATAAATAAATCGATTGAAACCACCTTAGCAATGTAATTGCTATCATATTTTTTAGTAAGAATTAAATAGTTATAATTTTTGTATTCTTTCTAGATTCAACCGTCAAAACGATTTTGCAATGAAAGTCAATACATCTGCAAACTGAACGTGAAATTGTTGTTATAGGTATTATCATTTTCAATAACCGTCATTTGCTTTATTCTTGTTCTATGAACTATGATGTATAATGTTTTATCAATTTTCGCTTCATTAATGTCATCAATTCGGTGCAAGTTCTCGGCTATGGAATAAATAAACATACATTTCTCACTTATTGACCAATATATTTTGTAATTAATATATATTCTATATATTGTCAAGAGCAGACGTAAAATAGTGGTCAATACGTGAGAGGTGCGTGCTAATTTTAAGAAGGCATCTTTAATACAAAGAACATGAGTTAGCAGTTTTGCATTTTTTATTTAGATATATTTTTGATGTATTATTTTGTAAATGTACGAATATTCCACTTGGCCGAAATATTGAACTGGGTAAAGGGAAAACAATGAGTCAACTTGCCTACTTTTTCGTATTAGTTTTGCTACATTTCATTTTCTTAATAACTCACGGGCTTTTGAAACTTACTAATATAATTATCACGAACAAATTTCGTTGCATAAGAAGCACCAGTGGAAATAAATCAATCACACAAATTGCTACACCCTTTCATCATAAATTGTGATACAGATTTTTTTTCTGTACATTCTGTTAAAAATATGTGAAATGATTTGTGGCAGAGATTCTGTGGACTATGTTTAAAAATAGAGTTTAGACGGTGACAGGAAATATTGGAGAGAAGAATTCATTATAGTGTTTGATAATTACGTTCAGATCCTCATAGTAAAAATGAACAATAAGGAAAAGAGCTGATAATATTTTTAGAACTTATAATTAGAGGTCATGTTTCTTGTGTATGTAATACTGACGTAGATAAATCTTAGATAATTCTAAATTGTGTTTAGCTTTCTTTTCTACTGTCACTTATTAAAAAAGTAAGTAATATATTTTTTGATAATCTGGAGCTATGAAGGTTTAGACGATAAATTTAAAAAATGTTTTCATTTTGAGTCGTAAATATCTTTTAATTACAAAAATCTCCATAATTACCCTTTTTTGCAAAATAATTTCCTAACGTTATGAGAGGAGAGCGTTGTTCATTTATTCCGTGACATAAGCTCGTGCCCTACATGCACTCATATGGACAATATTACCGGAAAATATGAGACATTGAATTGGATAGAAACTGATTAAGTATTTAACATGCTTTTTTTAGATCTTTGTGTTTTTAGAAGTGACGGTTAGTGAACAAATTATAAGGGTGGGCAAAACATATATGGAGATGACCGGGAGCGGTAGCTCAGTGCATCAACTGATGTCACTGCAGCGCCTCTGACCGTGAGGTCCATACATCTTCGAATGTCTTCAAAAGGATCTAAATTCAGTCTTTTGCAACCTTGTTTCCAAATATTTTCGGTTATGTATACTGTAGTGTGTCATCAAGATTATGACTATATCTTGATGATGCACTCCATCGCGAGAGAACCCTTTTCGATAAGACCACCAGTTCGACTCCATATTACTGATATTTCCCGTTACGAGGGCGACAAAAAGCAGTAAGTGATTCACTGCTACGTGTCTATTGTCCAAACTGATTGAACGTCCTTAAAGTCTGCGTTAAATCTTTGTCGTATTTCAACCAGCAGCTGTAGCTAGAAGTATCCGCGTCTCTCCTATTTTCCAGGCTCACTTTCGAGGAAAGCTTCCAAATGACGGATACTGAAACACTGTTCTCAGTCCGAAATCACAGTATGGAAGGCAATGTACACGGTCTGCACACAATAGTAGCGAACTAGTATAAGAAATATTGAGCATCTTGCGCTATGGCGCTGCGTTAGGCCAATAAAGTGTATAGCCAGATAAATTACTTCCTCTAACACGCTGTGTGCTCAGAATCCACGTTTGGGATATTTGATACACAACTTGGTTGACTGCAAAACGTCTGTCTGTGGTAAACGCTAGTGCCCAAATCTTTCAGATGATTTTCTCCAAAATTGATATACCCCAATCCATCTGAACGAACCGTGTGAAACGTATATTTTGATTTTGAATCTGAATTTGATCTGAACGAGTGTGAAACGTATATTTTGATTTTGTTGGCGGCGGGGGGGGGGGTAATTTACATGAAGCCACGTTTTCAACATTTTGGCAAAAATGGCTCCAAATTGATTTATTCATGTTCTTTCTGGGATAATGCTAAATACCCTTAAATAATGGCGCTGGCCTTAAATATATATGAATTTTTGAAAAGTTCAATTTTTGTCGGCGTCTTGCTACCGTTACAATATTGAAGATAAAGATACTTATAAAGATACAAGAACATGTCGTAGAATTGAATGGAGTAATACTCCGTTAACGTACTTTTATCTTAGAGTCTGTAGTCCGTAAGTCGTGAAGAGGACCTCCAGATGGCATCTCCGCGTACGCGCCTCTCTCTTACGAGCCCCTGCGTCACTACCCAGCGGCCAGAATTGGGAAGGAATTAGGAAAGTGGTAGGGTTTAGGACACTTCACAAGGATTGGACTAGCCCTTGTGAAGCAGTAAAACTCGTTTAATCTGAAAATTTTTTACATGAGATTGTCTGGAAATCAACGGGAATCGAACGCGGACCTCCTTAGTGAAAGGCGAGCGACTTTGCTCTGAGCCACGAGCCAGTTTTAATAGAACGTTGTTACGAACTGTAACAGAATCGTAACACCATAAGTTAAAAATCTAAAAGAATCAGAAATTACACAGAAATATCTAACTTGGTGATGTTCTTGGAGATTTTTCACCGCACAAAATACTCGCAACGGCACCACTAAACAAAGAAATTGCTAGGAATCTCAAGAACACTTCGCGCTCAAACTTGACAAGCAGCCCTACAAACTCCTGCAAAAGGAGGAAGGTAGATGCATTTTAACTGGCAAACTGGGAGCAGTAGCTCAGTGCATCAACTGATGTCACTGCAGCGCCTCTGACTGGGAGGTCCCAGGTTCGAGTCCTGACGGCGGCAGGAGTTTCGACACTAGCTATTTAGCTAGGTGGAATTCAGTCGCTGTCTGGAGGAGAATTCTAGTGGCCGGCTGCTCTCATCGGTAGTTTTCCGTGGTTTCTCCGATCAACACCAGGCGAATGCCGGAGCAGTACCCTACCAAACGGACCGCGCGCAATCTTTCCTTCCTCTCCCTTGTCCTATCCTCTCCCCTTACACACACACTGACACTAACATGCACTACACTACCACATACTCCGGGAGACCGGTCGAGTGCTTAGAGCTTGTCCCGACTGGGGCGGTGCCCCGCTGGTGGGTGAGTCCTGGTTAGGGGGAAACCCCACTAGCCGACGGTAGGTCAACGCCGGGCCATCCAGCGGGGGAAGATCACTGCCATCTCCCGAGAAAAAAACATGCACTACACTAACGGGACTAATGACCAAAGCAGTTGATGTGGCCGGAAGCACGAAAAAATCAATCAATTAACTGGTAACAAAGCACAATTTGCAATTTTCCGCTAAGTGATACTCCAAGTAACGTAATTTGTTTTTGGCATCATGAGGTATGTTTAAAGACAACTGCGGGTCGAAATTCAACCGTCTATTGCTGTCTCTCACAATAATGTTTAAACTGTTACTAATGCTTAAAATAAAACTGGTCGCTAATGACCTAGGTAGTTTCTATAGCGAACTAGAATACATTACTAAAGTACTAAACACAGTAAAATTATACATACAGTACAATTTGTTTTTGGTGAAATTATTAAAAAGGCGGTCTATGTAGCCCTAAATTGAGAGGGACAGTCTGACGAAATCCATCTTTGTCTCGTGTTTGGTCAGGGTTTATGAAACTGTGTTCGCCGAAGCGAAATAAAGTGCCGACGTGATATTGCGTCATGTTTTCAGCTCACCACACAGAATTGCACAACTAATGTAATAGGTAGACTGCCATGTCAATCATGTAAATAACCACATTCCATCTCTGCAATGTTCACGAAGCTTCATTGGACAACTTGTAATATCTCCATTCTGAGAATGTAGAATATTGAGATTCCAGAACGCGGCATTTATAAGTGACTAGCCATGAATCGGCTCTGTAGTAATTTCACAGAAATTCCGGATTATAAGCAATTGTAATTCGTAGTACAGTAATTAATAAATAATGCATAATGTTTAGCTTGAATGGATTTTTAATGTATGATGCTAACATACATCGAACAGTCTCTGCATTTTCTCTTGAACTAGGTTCATGATCTATGCATTTGTTACCGACAATGATTGTACAAAGAAATGGGAAAACGTGGAGCATTTGGAGTGTTCTGTTTGTATTAACATTTTCGAAATTACTGCGATACAACTGTTATTAAGTACATCCACAATTTCATTATAATGTTGCAGCGAGAGTGACCAAAACTCGTATTCTGAGATCCTGATATCCCAAAAGTTAATAAATTTTCTTTCTATATGTAGTAAATTAGTTCCTATAACACGTTGCGTAGTCAGAATCCGTGTTTTGAGTGTCCCTTTGATAGAAAAGTTGTTTTACGGAAACTAGCCCACAAATTGTTCAGACGATAATTTTCAAAACTGATCTTCCGTGATAGATCGATATGTATTTTCAAAATTGATATCCGTGATAGCACGTCATACGCAGTTTGAACTGTTTTTTGACGTAAAATAAATAAATAAATATATCTTGGAGAATTCAATACCCTACCCTAGTGTAGTTTTTTAAAATTAAGTCTTCTCATTTTCAAAATTTGCTAAAATATTGTTCAACTCAATTTTTTTCTCGTATAGGGAAAACAAATTTAGAAAATGGGCAGGTCTCATTTTTTGTTGAACTCTTTGAATTTCGGGGTATTGCAAAAGCTCAAAATTGTTTTGGCGTCTTCCGACAAATACAATACATAAAATAGATAATCTTTAATAACTTGATTAATAACTCAAGGACGGTATAAAATGTCACGTACAATTTTTGAAAAATATGAGTTTTCGCGTAATTTGTGCTCTAAACCAAGACAATTAAAAAAAATTCTCTTTTCAAAAATAATTTGTTTCTCAAACAAATCAGAGTACACTAAATAATAATAATAATGCCTTTATTGATATGGGGAGGCTCGGACCATGAGGCCCGCTCTTCCGCCAAACCACATATCAGATGTATACAAAGAGCAAACATGTAATATAATATACAAATGAAAAAACATATTTAAGTTGTAAGTAGTTAGTAGAAACCAAGTATAATTTAAATGCAACACTTATAAATGGCACAGGTTTCATTTTTCTTGAAGTCAACGAATTTTGAAAAAAATTACAAATAAAGCTAGAAAGTATGTGATGTTTTAGCACCAGTAGTTTTTGGGTGCTATAAATTCACATGTTTTAGTCTTAATTTAATTTCTTTAATACTGATTTGCCTATTTCACACAAAATTGGAAGATTAACACATTCAGGTCGTAGCCTCTGCCCAACTTTTTTCCACTGCAAGTAATAAGTTTTGAGGGCATATTTGAAGGGTCTAAACCAATAATCATAGAATATTATTTTTTTATTTTAAAGCAACAAACTTGTAACTAACTTTATATGAAGTTCCAACTTATATGTTACGTTAATAATTAATTATTGCATTAATAATTTACATTAATGACTTACATTAATAATTTAAAAGATTTTTTAAACAAATAAAAAATTGAGTCCAATCAAATTTAACATTTTTTAATTAAATGTTTACAAATTCTGATTTTATTAAAAAAATATATTACATTAGTGCATATTGCAATAATGAAGAAAACATTAGTTTTGGTGTGGTAATTTTGAACAGCGTTTCTTAGCCGTCACTGCAGAGGGCATGTTCATCAGTGGATTTCAAAGATAGTCATTACTAGACATCGGATGTTTAGGCACTAAAAAATCGTCTTTTAGGCGCCTATAAAGGCACTGAAAAAGTCATGAATAAGGAGAAAAAAGGCACTGTCATAAGTTACATACACAATAAAATGGAAATATTGTAATTTTTCTCAATATTATTTTGTAAACTTAAATGGACAAAACCAGTTCGTATATTTTAATGTAAAACTATATTTACATATTTACAACTCTTTTACATTTTATTCTTAATAATTATTCTTAATAATATTTACATATTACCAGTAACTTTTCAAGGATCACAATTTCCAATTTGTGACGACTGGAAGACAAAATCAGTTTGAATGCGGAGAAAAATATCTGAACGATGTGACTGGCATATATTTTAGCAGTCCAACACTAACAACACTGAAACCTGAGAATTTATATTTATTTCCACTTAAAATTTCGGTTCCCTCTGTGTATTGTCAATGGTCCATATTCTCAGATCATGGTTGGTATTTATGAAATAGGGAAATGGAGAAAAATCAGTTGGTATACTTTCAGAAATTCTCTGGTAATTTTAAATTTCAAGACGTGAATTGAAGGTTTCGTAATGAATGGTCACGTTGGACCATCGCCGATTTTCCGATATCTTAGCATTGTATATAAATATAATAAATAAATGGTAAAAAAAAGTCCTAAAAAATGCATTTATGCTAAAATAAGCAAAACTAAGCATTATAAAACTTCGTCATATGTCATCATTTGTCACGATTCGTGAACATATTTTATCAGCCTTTAAATAAGTTCTCTAGAAAAAAATAGGCATTTCCCTAAACATCCGATGTCTAGTCATTACCAATTCAATGGCAGTAAACCAAATCGAGCGGGGTATTTAAAAACTTAATTGGTGTAGGAACATCCACGAATAGTCAGCGAATGAAAAATGGCTTATATAAGAAAATATACAGTATGCATCGCGCGCCCGTAGATTTGCTGGACGTAGTAAATTAAGGCGACATCTCCGCGTCCGTAGATTCTACGGGCAGCGACCTGCATGTATCTGTTAAAATAGGCGAAAAACAAAACGAAACAGAATGACATTTCTAAAAACAAAATAATAATACTTTCATTGTATTGAAAAATTTCCTTCCAAGTGCATGTGATGATGAATCTTTCGTTCGATATTTACTATTTTTTATTTTTTTTTTCTTGAAATGTTCGACACAATAGTTCCAGTGATCGAAAATTTGATTATTTACCGAATAAAGAAATGAAGAAGCAATTTCTTCTAACGCCGTTTCCTTCAGATCAATTGGCATGTTTTTATCTTCAGTTTGTCTCTACATTACACTAGGATCGCCCGTATTTTGAAGCAAACGTTCTATCCCTGTTGATATTTTGGGAGAAAAAAGTGTTTGTGATGGAATCAACGATTTGTTGAATAAATGAGATTATTGAAAATCACTAAGCAATATCGCGTCAAATATATCGTTCCCGTAAAGTCTGTACTGTAACGCGAGGCATCCTTCACTGACAAGGCAAGAAACCCCTTCAGTCGCGACACCTGTCGTCTCAAGAAAAGAAAGATACTCATTTCCCTCCGCGCCTCGTGCGCGAATGACTGATTGATTTTTTCGTGTTTCCGGGCGCGTCAACTGCTTTGGTCATTAGTCCCGTTAGTGTAGTGCATGTTTTTCTCGGGAGATGGCGGTGATCTTTCCCCGCTGGATGGCGAGATCCAGCGCCGACCTACCGTCGGCTAGAGGGGCTTCCCCCTAACCAGGACTCTCCCACCAGCGAGGCACCGCCCCAATCGGGACAGGCTTTAGAGCTCCCGACCGGTCTCCCGGAATATGTGGTAGTGTAGTGCATGTTAGTGTCAGTGTGTATAAGGGGAGAGGATAGGACAAGGAAGGGGAAAAACAGATCGCACGCGGTCCGTGGCCCGTTTGGCAGGGTACTGCTCCGGCATTCGCCTAGTGTTGATCGGAGAAACCACGGAAAACTACCGATCAGTCGAGCCGCTAGAATTCTCCTCCAGACAGCGACTGAATTCGACCTAGCTGAAAAGCTAGTGTCGAAAATCCTGTCGCCGTCGGAAATCGAACCTAGGACCTCCCGGTCAGAGGCGCTGCAGTGACATCAGCTGATGCACTGAGCTACCGCTCCCGGTTCGTGCGCGAACATTTACAGTCCTACGCCCCTTTAGAAAAGAACAAAACACCCCACGCCTCAAAGTCACCTCCCGAGTGGAAGCCCGAGCGGAAACACTCACAGAAATGTCTCAAAACATTATTCATTTCTGTGGCCAGTCGCGCGCTGGCCCCTCCCCGGAGGGTTAATTATCTACAAAAGTGTCCCCCCTTTCCTTCGCCCTATTGAATATGTACCCACCACGCGCGCGCCCGGCCAGTCTTCCTCAAAGACCGCGTTTAGTTATTTTTTTATTTTACGTCAAAAACTTTTAGAGACTGTGTGTAACGTTCAATGGGGAGAAATGAATTCTGTGCACGTTTTAAAAAATTCTATGATCCCTACCCTAAGCCATATACTACTTGCATTTTGAATACAGAAAGAAAATGTGCGTTTTTTGCAAGGATTGTTAACAAAAATATTCACTCCTATGTAAAAACGTTCAGTTGCCTTTTACATTTTTCAAAACACGAAAGAAAAATATTTCAGTTACATTTCGGATAAACATTCTATGAATGTATTCAAAGAATATATCGCTTTCTTGAATGTGCAATGTTTCATGAAATGGCGTCCCCTCGGGTTCACTGAGAATACTCCTTTGGAATATGATATGATCAATTTGCGTAAATGTAGCTTCACTATGTGCGCGTTTGGTTGAGCTCTTCCTTTGTTTGCTGTGGTAACAGAGCTTAGGGTGAGTTACAGAAAAATCAAACCTGCAGTTCGTTTATCGTTACAAACAAGTTTTCTATAACTCGAGAACGAAAATGTGTAGTTTTTGAAATGTTAATCTCGTGCTTTTTTAAATTTTATTATTATTATTATTATTATTATTATTATTATTATTATTATTATTATTATTATTATTATTATTATTATTATTATTACTATTATTATTATTTTTTTTTTATTATTATTTTAACTTTATTCCTTCTTTTAACTATTAATAGTTCATTTGTTGGGAAGGGATTCTGAAACTTAAGAAAGCGTGCGCAGATGATTTTCTCCCCCATATGTCGCGTACAGTTTGTGCGGTTTTTGGACTAAATAAATAAATAAATAAATATGTGACAACGTTTTGAATTAATTATGGGAATATAATAAAAATATTGAATCCAGGGGCTGCGTGGCTCCTGTGTACCCGCTTCGAATACCCTCTACTGCTCGGTAATCTCCTTTTTGTTTATACCCAAGTTGTTTATGAGCCACTACTGCCGAATTGTATCGAACACTACATGTTCTCAAGGGAAAATTTCAGGACGCTAAGAATGCTGTAGTTTGCACGTTCTCACCAAGAGCCCAAGCTACCTATCACACTTACTATGATCGATTTTTTTAACATCTGCTATTTTAACCAGTAGATGATGTGTTCTCTACAATCGAGTTATCAGATCCGATTTAATAGAATTTCTCGCATATACGAGTGTAAATTAGTGTAATAGCATTTCTCACAAAATGAGTTTAACACACGATTTCTTCAAGGAATACCAGCAGATGCTCAACTAGGTAGGCAGGTATCAACTTTCAGGTATGATGCAATGTATGTCATGCGAATTTGTACAAATACCGTCATTGCGGTCCGAAGTTTCAGCTTAAAGTTGTGACGTATGACACGTTCTTGAAAAATGGATATTGTCACATAACGTTGACCATGCCTCAGTTTCCTTACTCCCATGGGCTACCCAAAAAGCTCAATTTCTGTCACGTACGAGTCTAATTATGACGTGATTCACGCACAATTCTTTTCATACAATGTATGCTTCAGGTGCACAATTCTTTTCAACTCCGTATGCTCCAGGTGCCAGGAGAGTACTTGGATCACAAATGTGCATGTCTCTCGTGCTTTCGAACAAGTACTTCATTTCTGGCTTTCGTACAAATACCACTACAGTGGCTTGGCGTTTCTGCTTGAAATTCAGATTATTTCTGAGGGATCTGCTGATCATGCTCTAGTTCCCACTTTCTCGTGGGCTATCCACGAAGATCGGTCGTACGCTCAATTTCTCTCACGTGCGAGGGTAATTGCGGCGTTTTTAACGCACGATATTTACAGAGCATTACAACAGCTGCGCAGCGCTCTCTAGGCACCGGGAGATGAAGGATTCACGGAGCCGCAAGGGACGTGTGCTTGCCCGTTCCATCGACAAATAACGCGCCTTTGATCTCGGGGCGGCAGACTGGCTGTACGCACTCGGTCAACGCTCTCGCTTTATTCCGTGGCTTGATCCCGGAGGACTCGCTGCGGGATGAAAAGAGCAATAGCTTCAACAGCGGTAGGGAACGTAGCCGCGCACAATTTTTATGCGTACTCTGCCATGAACAAGGAAGTAGTTCGCGGCGGAACTTGCTGGCCGTCGTTTTAGAGAGCATTTTAAAGTTTCGAAAACGAAAACCTGCATTGAGCTTAAAATCTAGTCGTATATACCGCGAAACAACAGATTGCCATACGTAGTATCACATATCATCAATTTACAGAATTTATAAGTCGTGCGAGAATTGATAAGGTTATTTCAAAAGTCACGTATCTCCGTTTCAGTTTTACGTATCAATATATTCTAAAGGAGCTTCTTCATCGTGCTGCCAAATACTATGTTTGAAAATTGCAATACGCGCCTGTTAAAGGTATCCCAAAAAGCTTTGGATCATATTTTCAGATATAATGCTGAATGAGAGTATTTTCCTTCGTGAAAAATTGTTTCATATTGATACGTCGTATTGCAAGATAGCTCTTCTATTTATCTGGGAAACTGACAAACTCCAGCGATATATATTCTTCACCAAATCTCAATTCTTCTTTATTGATTTCCTCGTGCAGTCTATCACTCTTGCTAAAACTAGTCTATTTCTTTCACAGGGTTGCCAATATTCGTGATAATTTGTTTTGTAACAATATTCTTCGTCAAAGGTGTTTTACTACGGTTTGTATTTGTCATTTCACTCTAAACGTTTTAATAATTCCTTACGTAGGGTTTGAATGATAATTTTAAACACACGTGAGATGAGTTGTGAATGTGGATGTTTAAGTGTGCATTCTTCAGGAATTCCTCGTTTGAGTCGTTACGTATAAATGGAAAAGAAACCGTAATCATTACATATATTGTATGTACTCGGTGGCAATTGACGCGCCATCTATTGTATAGATGTACTGTGTTGGTCCCTTATTTTTTATAAGTATTATTAAGTTGATGCAAAAATCATGATCATCTCTCCATTGATTATTCTGAGGCCTCTTGAGAGAATATAGTCTCGAATCTACTCTCGAGACTCGACTTACAATTGGACAAGGGCCTGAGAGCAGTCTCGGAGACGAGCCCGCGCAGGTCACCGAGACTGCAACTGTCACAAGTGGACATGTTCATGCCTGCTCTCGTCGGTCTTCAGTCTTTCGTCAGTGTTCCAGGATGTTTTTCCACTCTCGGAGACTTGATTTCATCCGGGTGTATATTTTTCATTTTTATTTAGGAATTCTGCGTTTCCGTTTAATTTTTATTTGTAATTTGGTCCATTCTAAAAAAAAAACGAGCGATAAGAAGATTATGACCGATAAAAAGATTTTCTCATGAGAGAAAATTAAACATTTCACGGAAAAGTAACACTTGGATCACACATAGAGCTATAACATCCTGTAGAAAGAAACGCACGCTTTTTTTATTTCTAAACCTCTTAACTTATCACCAGGTTTTCATGTATAATTCCGAAAATACGAGAAAAATTTAAGAAACGTAATAGTTCAAGCAAAAATAACGAAAAATAATAAGGATTTTTTATACGCTAGTAACAAAACTAAAGCAATGTTGAATATCATAAAAATGCGACCACATAACCTAGATATGTTGTAGAGGATGTTGTTTTAAAATATTATAACAGAGAAGAAAGAAATCCAGGAAAATTTGCAAATCTCCTCAACCAACACGTTTCTAGAATTCCTTTTAAAATAGTAATGCTACAACAGCACATTTTTTCGCAGTATTTCTAAATTTGTAATTCTCGAAATTTCAGAGATTTTAACGAAAAAGAGACCCGCACCAATTTTTAAGCATCCTTTATTCTATTAGTGACAAAAATTAAAGAAAAAATTAGGAGCGGTTCTTGAAAAAATGTTAATATTTTTAAATTACCTATATTTACGAATTACACGTAAACTACTAATATTTTTTTAAATTAAACATGAAGATCCGTTCCTTAAAATATTTGTTTCGTAAAAATCCGTCTTTTAGGAACAGATTTTATTAAGGAGAAAATATCTTCAATATTACAGTTGTAGAAAGACGCCCCAAAAAATTGCACTTTTGCAATTCCCAAAAACCTGGGATTTCAACCTGTAGTATTATCATCGGACCCAAAAACCTGGCACCTGTACCATGACAATGGGGGTCAATGACCTCAGGTGATCAGTTATTTTTTCAGTTTCCCTGATCCATTGAGGAAATGCTGAAATGGCTCCTTGTTTTGCTTCTGGACATAAATGTAGCTTCACTATGCCCACGTATTTTTGAACTCTCCTTTTTGCTTGTAGTAGTAAGAATAGAACCGGGGGGATTGTGTTACTGTTTTGTTAGCATCGCAAGGAAATCAAATATGCAGTTCGTCGTTTACCAATACAAATTAGTTTTCTATAAGTCGGGAGCAAAAATATCAAGTTTATCAAATGTCCCGCTTTGTAAATTACACTGTGTTACAAGTTTTTTTCTGAAGTGAAAATATGTATTCTTTAATTATTTTTGCATTCTAAATTCAAATTTAGGTTGAAAATTGCGTATCAGGGATAGTTTTACAGATTCAGAAACTTTTCGTTTTAGTTTCGTATACATAGTAAAGTGTGTGCATCTATCGACCCTATCGGCCATGTTGATGAACCAGCTTTATATATATAAGTTCATGAGAGCGAGTCAGCTCGTGAGATCGAGTCAACTCGTGACAGCAAGTGAGCTCACAGGAACGAGTCAGCTTGCGAGAGCGCGAAAGCGAGTGAGCTCGTGAGAGCCGGTTCATCAACATGGCGGCGCTTGCTTGTGGCGCAGACGGAAGCCGTGCTGGGCGCGGAGAGCGGCGTGGCGTTGCGGCTGGCGTGGACGAGTGAGGGCCGCGGCGCTCCAGGCGACGCAGGAGCGGGGTCGCTGGCGCTCGAGGCCCTGCGGAGCGCGCTGCCGCCCTGGCCCTGCAGCCAGCCCCTGCCCACCCACTTCGCGCAGCTCGACCTGCGCCTGGACGCGGCGCGCACCCACGCGCGCGCCGTCCACCTGGCGGTCGCCTTCGGTGAGTTGCCAATGATGCCATCCTCGTGCGTTCTCTTAACCATTCTCTGGCGTCGAACCTGGAGTGGAGTAATCCAACGTTCAGTTCATCATCGTCAGCCGTGGTCAGTTATTGCCTTTTATTCCTTCGACTAGGGGCTCGACGATGGTGTAATCCAACGTTCAGTTCGTCATCTACAGCCGTGGTCAGTTATTGCCTTTTATTCCTTCGACTAGGGGCTCGGCGATGGAATAATCCAACGTTCAGTTCGTCATCGTCAGCCGTAGTCAGTTATTGCCCTTTATTCCTTCGACTAGGGGCTCGGTGATGGAATAATCCAACGTTCAGTTCGTCATCGTCAGCCGTTGTCAATTATTGCCCTTTATTCCTTCGACTAGGGGCTCGGCGATCGTGTAATCCAACGTTCAGTTCGTCATCGTCAGCCGTAGTCAGTTATTGCCTTTTATTCCTTCGACTAGGGGCTCGGCGATGGAATAATCCAACGTTCAGTTCGTCATCATCAGCCGTAGTCAGTTATTGCCTTTTATTCCTTCGACTAGGGGCTCGGTGATGGAATAATCCAACGTTCAGTTCGTCATCGTCAGCCGTTGTCAATTATTGCCTTTTATTCCTTCGACTAGGGGCTCGGCGATCGTGTAATCCAACGTTCAGTTCGTCATCGTCAGCCGTAGTCAGTTATTGCCTTTTATTCCTTCGGCTAGGGGCTCGACGATGTTCGCTACCCGGAGTTGCCAGCCGGACACCCATTCAAGTACCCAGGAAATCTCGAGCTGCTTAACCTCCGAGACTTTATGGATTGTGGTCAATCATGCTTAAATTCCGATTTTCGGCAATGCTTAACCGCTTTATAATAATTAGAATGATCGTCTCCCGAGTACATAGCGGATTTGCAAACCGCTATCCTAGCCATCTCGCTGTAGATGAGCGCCGCTACGGTTCAGGAGCCGCGGTCATCGGCCTGTCCTATGGCTGACACATGCGCCACTTTTGTATCTTACCCTGCCGCAGTGGTGGTGTGCTGGGGTGATTAATTCCCGTGCTCAGCACGATGGGACTAGGGACTTCACCTAGGAAGGAGGACCTAAATCTAACGATGCTTTAGAGCTCCTGAGTGTAAAAAAAATATTACAGAAGGGAAACAGATCAAATGCCTTGTACATGGTAAGACGGTATATAGACAAGACACATCGCAATTTATAAAAGGTAGCATGGAAAAATGCGAGGGAGGAATATGACGCCTTGGTGTCTTTCTTCGTGAAGTCATTCAGGTTATTATCTCAAATTAAGAATGTCCAGCGACAATAATTCGCTTCCAAAAATGACCAAACAACGAAGTCAACTACGAAACGTTTAGCAGCAGAACCGTTCAGAAACAAAAATGAACGTTGACTTTATCCATAGAACAAAAAGAAGGAAAGTGTTGAAATTAATATTTAAATTACGAAATGCTGACACACTGAAGAAATATAATAGTAACATTGTACTGTAGTGTATCACACAGATGTCGCATGTCAAATGTTCGCTAGTCGAATGAACATTTGCGTAGTTTCAGAATTTTTACGTGAGGATATTTGTTAAATTGACATTTTGAATTCCATATTTTAACCTTCCTTCTAGCCATCACGATCCAAGGCACTTGATCACAGATACGCTTCGCCATCGACTTCCACTGGAAAATTGTAAATGGTAAGTGTGGCCATGAAGAATGCATGATGAAATAACAAATGCATGCCGCGGCGATAAAATGAAAGTGATGAAATTGCTTGTGTAAAGCATCTCTTATTGGTCGAAACGGATGGATTCTTGAACATTTGCGGTAAGTAAATAATAACAGAACTAATAAAATAATTCTTAGCCAACTCGTGGCTCTGAGCGATGTCCCTTGCCTTTCACCAGAGACGTCCATGTTCCATTCCCGGACAATCTCATGTGAAATTTGTCCCGAGAAAACGAGCTTGACTTCTTCACAGGGGCTAGTCCAACCCCTGTGAAGTGTATCCTTACCCCTATCCTAATTCCTTCCCAATTCTGGCCCCTGGGCAGTGACGCAGGAGCGCGCGTAAAGAGGAGCGTACGCAGAGATGCTACTTGTCCACTGACTTCTTTCACAGACACTCGAACGTTAAAATGAATAATGTGGTTGCTAATAACCTCAAAGTTAATGCAACCATAAGAAAACAAATGAAAATAAAATCTCTTATAATAGTGGTTTCAGGCGAAATATGCGTTTTAATGATTACCTCGTTCATGCCAAAAGTGAAATAAAATACGTCATGAAGTCACAATTAAAGATAAATGCTTCCCTTTTCGACGATCTCTGACTTCTTCCATCTGGCCTCCCATCACTCAACGCCCAGTTGCGGAAGCATCAACTCATACGACGTGCTTCCTCCGTTTGTCTCTGCGTCTCACAACCCAACTTTCACTGCTAAACATTTTCTGCATTGTGTTCATTCATCAAGTGGTCATTTCAGAATTTCTTTAGACAGAGTTCCGCAGTGTGAAGTTCGGGTTGCCAGTGCAGCGGTTTGCAGTTATGTCTACAATGGGGTTCTTCTGCTGCATTATCGAAATATAATATTACTTCCTTATATATACATGTACAATTATGAATGTATTGTATATACATACAATTATGTATATATTATATGTATACAAACATAATTGTATATATATATATATATATATATATATATATATATATATATATATATATATATATATATATTGTATATATACAATTATGTTTGTGATTATGATAATAAATTTACGATTTATAATATATTCTTTCCTGCACTAAACATTAGGAATTTTAGCATTATTATATTTAAATATATAACCTACTAGTGAACATTTTCAGATATCGAGTAAAAAATACAGCAATAATTATTACATCACGATATGCGTTGAGCATCATATATTAACAAATAATTAAGATAAACGTTTCAATTATGCAGTAGTTAACAATTTATACAAATAAAATTGCTTACTTCAGGAATTTCTATGAAAGAACAAAGCAGCCGTGTAGAAACCACCGGGTAGAGTCGTGGTGTATGTAGAAATATCGCGTTCTAGAATCGCAGAATTCTTCATTCTAAGAATGGAGGTATTACGAGTGTTCCAGCGAAGCATCGTGAATATAATATATATAGAACATCAAGGTTTATATGACAGGGTTTTGAAATAGCGCGGCAGCCTCACTTAGTTCCGTGATACTCGGGATTTCTCTGTGGTGAGCTCAATACCGGACACAATATCAACGTTGGATGTTTATTTCGCTTCGGAGAACACACGGTTTCATAAGCCCTGACCAAGCTCGAGACAAAGGAGGGAGATTTTCTACCCCTCAATTTAGAGCGTCTTAGACAACCTATTTAATAACTTATTCAAAAACAAACTTGACTCTTTTTAATGAAATTATTTATTTTAGGACGAAGTTTGCGTGTGATGTGTTCGTAATATTTCTAGCAATTTCTTTGCCTAGTGGCGCCTTTCTGAGTATATTGTGCGGTGACGCATTTTCAAGAGCATGTCAAAGTTATTTCTGTGCCATTCCTGATTGTTCTTGCTTTGAAGAGTTAAAATCGTGGTGCTAACTGTTTCCTTCGTAGACATCAGAAACACTTCAGTGACAAAAACAAAATAAGAAATAGAGTGGCCAGATACAGAGTATTCTATGCACACAAGAGGAACGCATGATCAATAGTATTAATCATGAAAATCATTTCAATTTAATCTACTGATATTGGATCCTTGAATTCCTAACATTAATAGTACCAGCCGAATTTAGTTTTAAGTAACTTCTCAAGGTTTGTAGTATTTCCATGTCAAAACTAGAGGTGCAATACTAGCATATACTTTCTAGCATTACTTCCAACTGCGCCGCTTTTTTTTAATTTGTTGCGTCTACACATTGACGCAGCGCGTCTCCAAGCCCCTTATAGGGCGTTGAGCGCTTTGCGCTGTGGAGTAATCCTTCATTACCTGTTTAAGTCATTTTACGTCAGGTCGCAGTCACTTGTCAAGAGGACCGCCAGGTAGCATCTCCGTGTACGCGCCTCCTGCTACGCGCTCCTGCGTCACTACCCAGCGGCCAGAATTGGGAAGGAATAAGGATAGGGGTAGGGTTTAGGACACTTCACAGGGGTTGGACTAGCCCTAGTGAAGCAGCCAAACTCGTTTTGTAGGAACAAATTTCACATGAGATTTGACGGGAATCGAACCCGGATCTCAGTGGTTAAAGGCTAGCGACTTCGCTATGTGCCACGAGCGATATATTACATTACTAAATAAACCTGCAAAAGAGTTATCAACAAGCAAATTTTTTTTCCGCTCTGAGAACCGAACTCATACCTTCAGAGACCACTTTACGTTACTCACAACATTACAACACAATAGCGCTATATGGGTCGAACTCGAGCAGACGCATTAAAATGAAAATGCTCGCATCACGGAAAACATTCTCAAAAATCAAAATATCCGTTTGAAACTCCCAATATCTCGAGTTCGTACTGATTGATACTTAGAAAGAGGACTATTGCAACAAAGACACAATAAAAAAGAGCTAAAACAGCACGTACTTTCTCGCCGGTATTTTCACGCAAAATTACGCAAAAAGGACTCATATTTTCAAAAAACTGTACATCACCTTATTTCAAAATCTATCTTTAAGGAATAGATTTCATTAAGGGGAAATATTTTTATCTTGAATATTTCATTTGTTTAAATACTTCGAAAAATTTTGAACGTGTACAATTTTCGAAAAATCAGGGTACTCAACGTACATGAGACCTGCACCATTATCGTAAATGTCTTTCACAAAATCCAACAACAAAATTTAATAAAAAACGACGGAGGCATTTTTTGAAAATGTTGAAAATGTCCCGGGAGCTTCATGTAAAGTACATTCCAAAATTAAAATATCAATTTCAAATTAAAGGGGCCGCGACATCAACTAGATCGATTGAGGAATCTCAATATTGGAGAAATTCGGCTGAACGGTTTAGTCGCTAGCGTTGTTCACAGACATACGGACAAACGTTTTGTCGCCATTCGATTTTTAGGTATCAATGACCCATAAAAATGGATTCTGGCTACACCATATGATAGAGAATTTTCTCTAAATTTAATAACTGAATCTATCCACTTTTTCGTTATTAGGGTCCTGTAATAAAGATTTTTTCTGCCAAATATTCGGAGTTTTTTCGCTCACAATTACATAATTTTGTCTCTACTCCGGAACGAGAAAGTAATACATGGTTCTTCAATCATAAAGGTCTAGTGATTGGCCCAGAAGTTATGTGAGACCGGAATACGTTTTCAAAAATTGTCTCTTCCTTTGCGCAGTCGGATAGTATTCGAAACAGTTGGAGCAGATTTCTTCTGTATTCTAGAAGAAAATAACGCTTTCCCAAAATTCTATTCTGAACACAACCCTTAGGCAACAAGATGAGCAATTCTTCTTCCATGTAGTCTCGACGAAGATATGCGGTTACGCAATATTCAAGTCTCGGGTGGGAACTAGTTATGGTTGAATCGAGATTCAACAGAGTAGGAAGGAGTTTTGCGAGGAACTAGTGTGAGTAAAAGTTGGGCTCACAAGGGATTAGTAACGGGCCAAGCACCGACGGTGTAGGGCGACAGTGGCCGGGGAAAGTTATGGCGGAGGAGCAGGAGCGGCAGGGGCGAGATACAGAGATGCTGCTTATGTCAGGAGAGAGATAGTGAATTACTACGAAATATAACCATGCGGAGTCCCAAGGTGTGAGGACACGTCACTGCATCATTTTTATAATAACGAGTGCCTTTTGTGAGTCGTCGCGAAGCAGGGGTGGAATGAGAGGTGAAAGGAACCTGACAACCTCAAGAAAGTTTGTGGCAAACCTCTTTGTACACCGTAAATTTCGTAAACAGAAAGAAATTTTCTTCACGTGAGTGAAACACCAGGTGGAGAACATACAGCATTGTTCTGTATTATACAACAAATTCGAAATTGTTTCGAGTTTTACGTATAAGTAAAAATTAATGTAAGCTAAAACCACTATTAAAGGATTCCGAGAGTAAGGAAAATTAGAGGTTTTCTCGCAATGAACATGTGATTAGTTTCTGCTGTCAATATGTATGACAGATATTTGTGAAAACACATTTCATATTGTACAGTACAAAAGAGAATAAGAATATTTTAACCCATCGTGATTACCCGACAGGAATATTTCCGAGAGCAAACGGCGATGAAGATAAGTGAGGAAACCTTAATGAACGGAATGCGGAGGTATAATTAATCAGCAACATAGACGCCCTTCTGTCATTTGCATTCCCTCTAACCGTTTCGAGTACTAAGGCACACTGCATGTAGTGCTCATGTCATCTTTCAAAAATGAAGAATACTCCCACATCCTAGATCACCAGTTTTCAATCCCTTTTCTCCTCCTGGATTTTAATGAGGTCATATAAAACTTATTATTTATCCGTAAGAGGAATCAAATCCCATGGAACTGCGATAAAGAGTAAAAAACGCGAGAGAAATTACTCGTAGTGATAAAAATATGCTGGAGCAAGTATCATTAAGAATTGAAAATTTACCTTTCATGCCATTGCCGTCAATTTGAGAATTTTTCATGAAACACTCGAAATTTCCTGTTAATTATTTTTGTTTGACTTTTTTCTTTTATATAGTTTTGTTTATGATGTAATTTTAAATCAGAGTTATTACTTTTGTATCACTTTAAGCATGAATTTGAGATGTTTCAAAGTTTAAGTCGCTTTATCAGAAGTGTGATGAATAGTTTACTCTTCTTTCCTTTTCCGTTATTTGAGGTCTTTTTATTATATGCTGTACGTATTGCGTCCAAACCCAAGAAGTTGTTTCATTTTCTTTGTAAAGAACTCTGTCACGTGAGATACATGCACTTCTAGCGTACGAAACTTACAAATCAAATGTTTAAGAAAAAAATATTCTTCAATTCCATTAAAAAACAATGGAAAGTTTCGAAACAAAAATGAAACAGGAAATTAAGTGTGAGATGTTTCAAAATAATGACAACGTCTCATACATTGTAAGTTATTCCTGAAATCAATCATTCAAATATACATACATATACACTCATACAAACTTTTCGTGACGCTCAATGTTACAACTCTTCTTTACGCTCTGCCTCTTCCTACAACTCTCTCTCTCTCTCCCTCCCTCTCTCTCTGTCTCTCTCTCTCTCTCCCTCTTTTATCTTTATACTCGTATGTATATTATTTGCACTTCTCATTTACAAATCGAATCATAGTTCTTGTCGTATGCGGAAACTTAATTACCTTGCTTTCACAGTAACTGTTGTTTCACAGTTACAAAGTGTTACACGAGTTACAAAAGTTACATGTGTTCAGTCTACCATTATTTTAAATTGCCTGCTGTCAATTATCATTCGACGTAAAGATAGTTGTTTAACAGTTTCCAGTCTATTTATTGTTCTAACTTCCCAAACACACTTGTCAGGAAAACAAAAACATGAAAAAAATTCACCTTTTTCTGGCGCACGTTTACATAACGTTTTCTTTTTACGAAGAATTTCATAAAGCGTGAAGTAGAAAGTCAAGAGGGAAGATAAATACATTCTCAGTCGATTGCCTTCTTTTATTGATAAATTTGTATGCTAGTCGATTGATATAACTTCTAGGTATACTTCTTTCATGCCATCCTTCCAAGGATCACTCTCTTCCCCCCCTCCAAACTCCCGCAGCCAAAGAGGCTCTCATCTCTTTTACATTTCCAGAAAGTGCGTCCGCCCGCTCCGCCTTCCGTGAAGAACCTTGAAAGCAGTCAGACAATCGCAGCTTCCGACTACAGGGCATATTGAAATGCCAAATTTTCGGAAACGCTCTGAATTGAATTTTATTATTATTACTGTTAAATTGCACCCCATTTCTGTGGGTGTTCACACTTAACATGCGAATAGTCAACAGCCAAAACTGTCTTAGCAGGTCCATTATTTCTTCCCTGGCAATTAATCTACCAACTCCGCTCTGGCTTGCGTTTCTGCTCCAGGTATCATGCCCACCCCAGTCGGAATGAGCCCCATGGGCCTCTCCCGATATGTGTACTAGTACAGTGCATGTAGGTGTATGTGTGTGTGTGTGTGTGTGTGTGTGTGTGTGTGTAAGGGGTGAGGATAGAACAAGGGATGAGGAAGGGAAGTTTAGGGACCTTCCATGGCCTGTCTGTACTGCTCCGTCATTCGCCTGGCATTGATGAGAGAAACGACAGAAACATTCCGAACAGCGCAGCCAGCCGCTAGAATTCTCCTCTAGACAGCGGCTGAATTCGATCTAGCTATGTAGCCAGTTTTGAAAATTCGCCACCGTTGAGATGCCAATCCGGGGACCTCTTTGTCAAAGACGCTACAGTGTCATCAGTTGTTGCACTGAGCCGGTAAATGGTGGGTCGGGATTTAGCTTCAGGAGTTAAATGAAACGCAACGTGGTGAGTGGGAAGGGAATTTGACCACGGGGACAATCCGAGGTCGGGAGAATAATAAGGAGGGGGGGATCCTAAATGAACAGCGCAGTTCCAAACATCCCCACAGCTTAAAGAGCTGAAAATTAGTCGCACTGACACCATTTACTTTACTAAGCCTTCACAGAACAGTTGGATGCTCAAGATCTTTATCATTTGTAAGAGAATTATATGCGTAGTTACTGTTTTAAATCTGAGAAGTATTTTCACAAATTTTCCACAGAGAGAAAGGGTAGGGGTGGAAGAGAAACGAAAGGGGAGTCAGAGAAAAGATATTAACAGTTCTATTCTGTGTACTACTTGGTGTAAAGATTTGAGAGATTGGTTAGATTTACCTGTTGTAATTTCATGTGGCTTGTACAAATACACTACAGATGAAGGGGAATTCAAATGACAATGACAATAATGATCAGTAATTGATGAATGATTAGATTACCTCCGATAAATTTGGTTATTAGAATATTTATTATATGCATTCTCGTTGAAGTTCTTGAATATTAATTTTTCGTGTAAGTTCTTTATTAACGAACACGAATATTAAAACAAAAATATTTTACTTAGATTTTATTCCTTTAATATAATTTATGATAATATTAAAAAAATGTAATGAAAATAGCAATTACTGCTGATCACACACATACACGGCCAACTATGTGGCCAAGCATTATATGAGAATAGCCCCATTTCCCCGTGGAATGCCCCATTTCCACGTGGAATTTATAATGGTTGAAAGGGGAGTCCAATTTTCGAGGTACACTATTTATCATAACATTAATTCAAGCATTCTAATCTTCTTTACATGAACTTGTAGTTATGCAATGGGAAGACAAATGTTGCCAGTAATCTGTTTTCAACAGTTCCTGTCTTATTTCACTTTTCGCTTTCGTAAGAAGAGTACTTGAGCATTGCAATTATGTGCCGAACAACGGCGAAATTCGACAGTAAAACTCTTATTGAAGGCGCCAGATAACTAAAAATGGATCAATTTTGTTCCTATATATAGTAAATTACTTTCCCCAACACGTTGTGTATACAGAATTGATTGACAGCAAAATGTTTATCTGCCTGTGGCCAGCACTTCGCACTTTCACCGTTCATCCCATATTCTCTAGAATTGATATTCCCTAATCGATTTAATGAAACTCGATGCTCTGCGAGTCTGAAGCTCATATTTTGATTTTTGTGTTTACTTTACTTGAAGCAAAAACATTTTCAAAATTTCTCGAAAATTTTTCCAAATCTTGTAATAAAATTTTGTTCTCGGATATCGTGAAGGACACTTCTTTTAAAATGGTCGAGAACGTTTTGGAATGTTTTATTTGATCATGGATATCAAATGATCGGGATTTCAAATCGGGATAAAGAACGCCTAAAAGAATGGCGAGGCTCTCACTTTCGATAAAATCTCTGATTTCTCGAAAATTGATCAAATTCAAAATATTTTTCGTCTTCCAATAAGTACAATATTGATGAAAGAGATTTTTCTTTAATGAAATCTGATCTTGAAATAACGTCATATACAATTTTTCGAAAATGTGTGCATTTTTGCGTACTTTTGTACAACATTTAGGCATCTTAAAAAATTCTTAAACTCGGCTCTATGTTTTTTAATTTTCTCATCGCATATATTAAAGGACGGCAAAAAAGATTGTGGCGAAAATTTCCTATGAACTCTGTGTTTTGGAAAATAGCAATAAGTTCACATTGCAAAAAGTAACTATATTGAAGATAATTTTTTTTGTCTTCAATGACATCTGTTCAAAAAAAAGCAGCAACATGACTTTAAAATCCCACAAGATTAGGGTTTCAAATCTCGTAGTGTTCAAGAATCAGAACGGAACATCATGCGATTTCTCGATATCAAAAAAAGTGAGTCCGTTGGAATTCTTTTAACAAGAGTAATTTTGTTCACTTCTGTTACTTGGTGTTGATTTATTAAGCTATATCGTCAAGAAAAGAAAACCTATAGCGGATATTTCTTCTCCCTTGGTAAAGATTCGCAGACCTTGATTTTCCTGGGGTTGGTTATTAACAGCTAATAGCGTAATATACCGAATTTGGCGTAAGTCAGTTGGCAAAAACACGCGTGAGACAGTATAAGATCAGTTGTGTCGTAAGATTAAACGTCATGTAACAGAATCCTTTATGATACTTCGGCAAAATTAACTCAGCAGAGAAGCAGTCAAGTTAGTGATTGGGCAGCAATAACATTCCTGCTTCTGAGTAGCTTTCTAGAAGCAGCATGTCCTCATGTCAGGAGTAGGTAAAAAGAAATGCCCATAAGTTGAGACATAAAAGGATCATTTTTTAAAAGACCATAAGCTTGCGCACGGGGTGCGGACACATGCACCAACACACACACACACGCATATGTATATCAACTTACAAAGTATTTCCAATTGTGCCGTAGCAGTCTTTGAATTTAATATACCATTCAAACGCTGATTTATATATTTTTTGCGCCAATTTCTTGGATTAACACAAGTGTTTTCAATTCTTCAATTAAATTTCTCGTTGTACACTTTGCTTTTTTAGAAGAAAATTCGTTTTTCAATATCCGTCACGTTAAAAAAATCACTCAGAGCAAGCGACGTAACCATGTACCACTCCCCCATATCTTCAAAATGTGAAACAAATTCGCATTGTTCTGTGAACATCATTCTGTTGATATCGAGCATAGAACAGCGTTGCCCTAGAAATGAACAATACTGTACATTAAGTGACACAAAAAGAAATTCAGCTCTACCAATACCACTCTTGGAAAATATGTCTCTCTCAGAAGCCACATTGCCGACGTAGCGGTTAACTGACATATTAAGCACCCTTTTTAGTGCGAGCATATATCCTCGCCATCATGAAATGACACGTTTTAGGGTATATTGTAATCCTTTCGCTTTATTTCCGACATATTTACTCACGTTATTATCTTCTAACCCTGTCATTGGGCATCCCAATAATCAGATATTGCCAGCCAAGAGAAACGACGACTAGATAGTACGTGGCACAGCCGAAATGTTTTTAGCCCATGTTTCAAAATGTAACGTTGCCAATCACTTCAAAACACCGAAAACGCTGACATGTTTATGTATCCCCGATGTTTTTCAACCAGGTGTCAAACAATATGTTGTTGAATACGCTTTACACATTTTGCGGACGTGAATTGTTCGTCAGAGTTAGTGTTCCGAAAACATTGATATTGTCTGATGAGTGATGATACTACCTGTTACATAAACGGCCAGAGTTTGGCGCAGCTGCCCTCGGCCGCCTGGGAAACAGCTGATTGCCATCGATCGTCTGCTTCTGGAGTTCACGAGAACTTGAAAGAGGAGGATACATCAGGTCTCATCAGGTCACAAAGTATTTAAAATCCCGCAAAAGACTGGCACAATGTTGTTTATTATTGTCGCTTATTAGTAAATTAAAAAAATAGTAAATTATGATGCGATAAATGCAAGCAGGATGTGACTCCAAACCATGAATATTCATTTTCGTTGGTTTTCATATTGGTAATGATTGACTGTAGTGTTGAGATTATCTGAATTATTATTTACTGGCGATCCGCTTTGAGCTTCGGGAGACATATTACGATATTGAAGCGTAGTTTGCAATGTCCTGAGTTGGCATAGCGATTGTTTAAAAAACAATATAGTTCGGTTCAGCAGCACAAGCACTTTGGAAAGCAAAGCTCGGTTAATATTGTATTGAACATACCGGCACCAGTTTTTATTGGTGTACCAGGTTATCGTCGTGAATGCAGTACACAGAGGAAAATAAAAACTTTAATTAACTGTATAATCCTAGTACGTTCTCTGATTGTGACGTACTAAATAATGAGAGACACTACGTGTCTGGTGCCGAAGTTTCCAGAATGTAGATTGACTAATGATAACAAAATACCCATTGTGCAACCCAATTAAGGAACGTTGTACGATTTAAATGTCAAATTGTGAAATTGAAATGGATTTCAATACGTTAATTAACAAGAGGAAATTTCCTCTATATACCTCAATTATCGAAAAATGTTTTCAGTACCAATATGTAGAAGGAAAATGCCGGTATTTAGAAAAACAACTTTATCTTCTAGCTAACCACATAAATAAAATGTTATACAAGGTGTGTGGATAAGTCTTTTCCGTATTCATAAGAGATGTCACCAGCAAACGGTGTGCAGCGTATGAATTTGACACTACGTCAGTTTGTTCGTCCAATATTAACCTATCAACAAACAAAAGTTGAGTCCGCCGAACACTAGCGTCTATATTGTATTGTTCAGTGATCATGTTGAGGTTTGTGCCTGAAAAAGAACATTTTCGGCATTGCTTTGTTGTATTAATCAAAAGAAAAAGGGAGTCGAAAGTCATCGTTTGCTGGTAGAAACATATGGTGAGCATGTGAACATGCCCCATTGATTAGAACATGTGAGATAAGATTTCGACAATGTAAATGTGATGATTTCAACATAAAAGAGAGTGCGCGCTCTGGTGGACCACAAAAGTGCGAAGACGAGCATTTGCTGGCGTTACTGGATGATAACCCATCTCCAAGTCAACAGTAATTGGCAAAAGCATTAAAAAGAAAGAAACAATCAGAAGACGTTTACGTGCAAAGGGGAAGATCAATAAACTCGGTAAACGGGTCCCACTCGATTTGACTGAAAGGCAAATGCACAGTGCGCCGTGTCGCAGAGCAAAAACAGTGTAAGACACCTTAAAATCGCTGTCTGCACTCGCCGTACTCTCCCGATCTGGCACCATCTGACTATCACCTCCTCGCATCAATGGGACACGTGCTCGCAGACAGCACTTCAGTAATTTCCAGGAAGATGGAAAACGATTCGACGAATGATTTGCCACAAAAGACAAGCAGTTTTCCTGGCATGGTATGCATAACTTATTTGGGCAAAGTGTATAGAAGCCGATGGCCAATATTTTGAATAAACAAAAAAAGAATTTCCCTTGAAAATTACGTGTTTTCTTTATCACAAAAAACGGAAAAAACTTATGCATACACCTAACTCATTATGATTGATGTTTCCGGGTACTTCAGCGGCTATGCTCATTAATCCCGTAAGTGTATTGGATGTTTTATTTAGGAAGGTAGCGATGTTTCTCCCCACTGGATAGTGGGATCCGGCGCGCCAACCAACACGTCGGCTTGGGGGGAATTTCCCCTCCAGCAATCCCCTCTCCCTCAGCGGGGCACCTCCCCAGTAGGGAGAAGCTCGACGCTCCCGACTTGTCTCTCGACATGACTGGTAGTGTTGTGGATCTATGGGTCTGTATGCAAGGGGAGAAGATACAACAAAGAAGACGAAGGGAAAATCGCGCGCTGTCCACGAGCCACTGTTGTTAACAAAGTATGTGAATGTGTTCAGTCTACCATTATTTTAAATTGCCTTTTGTCAATAACCAATAGATGTAAAGATTGTTATTTAACATTTTCCAAACTATTTATTTTTCTAACATCCCAATCACACTTGAGAGGAAAACAAACAATCTTACTTATTAAAAAATTTCTGACGCAGGATTACATAACATTTTGTTCTTACGATAAATTTCATATTGTGAAAAAGTAAAAAGTCAAGTCTTCAGAGAAATACATTCTCTGTCGATTGCCTTCTTTCGTGGATAAATTTGTATGCTACGCGAATGATATATCTTCGAGGTAGACTTCTTTCATGGTATCCTTCCAAGGATCACCCTTTTCTTCCTTCTGCCCCCTCCCATCCCACAGCCAACGGAACCCTCATCTCTTTCACATTTCCAGAAGGTGCTCCCACCCTCTGCGGCTTCCGTGGAGAACATTGAAAGCAGTCGGACAATCGCAGCTTCCGACAACATGGTATATTGAAATATATTTTTGGAAACGCTCGGAATTGACTTTTATTATTATGGCTGATGAATTGCAGCTCCTTTCTATGGGAGTTCACTCTCCACATGCGAATGGTCAAGAGCCGAAACTGCCTTAGCACGTCAATTATTTCTTCCCTGGCAATTAATCTACGAACTCCGCTTCGGAATAATGTAATGAGGAAGCTTTCGTATCAACATCTGACTTCTCCGTGCCCTGGTCTGCACTAGGACTCTGCATCTGGACACAGTTATCTAATCTGTAATTGACTTTGTCTCCGTCCCTCCCGCCTTCCCCATTCTCCGTTACCACCCATCCGTTGCCTAACAGCCTTCAACCACCGCATTTACGACACATTGCATAGCTGGGATTCAACCACATTCTGGAAGAGGATTCTAGCGCACTGCTTCTCTGAGCGTCATTATTCTGCGGTTTTTCTGATCAATACCAGGAGAATGGTGGAAGAGTACCCAAAGAAATGAACCAAGGACCACACGATATTTGTCCCTCCCCTTACATTCTTCTCTCCACACTTCGATTTATTTCTCTACCACATAACTCGAGTAGCTCACTGGTCAACGTGCTCGCTTTCCACGAGGCGACCCCGGCATCCACTCCCGGTCGGGGCGCATTATAGTGTGCCCCTTCCTTGCAATGTCCCAGGATCTGTTGTTGTGCGAGAAGGAGAAAGCTCGCTTCTCAGGTTGAAAGACCAGAATACGGCGTTTGGATGTCTGTGCTAACCATATGTACCCCTTAATCAATGGCAGGATGGCCAGGACGTCGCTGCTATGCCTTGGCCCATAAGGAGCTGTTGTGCCAAAGTACATACACACACACATCTCGAGAACTCAAGGGCTTTCCACCTAGGTCGAATTCAGACGCTGCCTGGAGGACAATTGTAGCGGCCAGCTTCTCTGATCGGTAGTTTTCCGTGGTTTCTCAAATCAACACCAGGCGAATGCCGGAGCAGTACCCTACGAAACGGGCCACGGACCGCGCGCGACCTGTCCTTCCTCTTCCTTGTCGTATCCTCTCCCCTTACACACACACTTACACTAACATGCACTACACTACCACATATTCCAGAAGACCGGTCGGGAGCTTGTCCCGGCTGGGGCGGTGCCCCGCTGGTGGGAGAGTCCTGGTTAGGGGGAAACCCCACTAGCCGACGGTAGGTCGGCGCCGGATTTCGCCATCAATCTAGGGAAGACCACCGCCATCTCCCGAGAAACAAACATGCACTACACTGACGGGACTAATGACCAAAGCAGTTGATGCTCCCGGAAACACGAAAGAACCAAACCAAACGAATCAAGAGCTTTCCACGGATGGAGCGCTGCTGGGAAAAGCAGCTGCAGAGGGAGAGCCCCCGAAAGGAAACGTGCGGGTCGGGACCGGATCTCACGTTCCAGCTGGAGATACACCGCCGTCTTATGGAGATACTACAATTAAGAGACAAATGATCTACGTAGTTGGCGTGTCCGAAATCAATACTCACCGACTCCAAACTCCGCTGCCCCCACCGCCCGCAGTCGTACCCTCCGTCTTCGTCCCCTCCGCTCTCCACCCTGCCTCCCCATCCACCTCCACGCTATCGCCAGCGCCATTGCTTCCACCCACGTCCCAGCGCCGCTCCGCGCCTCGTTGCACGCCCGCCCCGGCCGCCCCGGCCTCGGGCAGGCTGAAAGGCGTCGCAGGGCGTCGAACCGTCGCCGGCGCTTATTGCTACCCGAGGCCTCGCCGCCGCCCGCCTCCGGCCCCCCTCCTCCCCCGCGGAGTCACGCCTGCCCCTCCCCTCCCCGCCCTCCTCCGAAGCTGCGCTGCGCAGTCGGTACCACGTTCGAGATGAAGCCGGGCAAGGCGAGGCGAAATAGATCGAAGCGAGGAGAAGAGGGGCAAAAAAAGCGAAGGGGGAAGGAAATGCCCTGAGCAATATAAAATAATTAAGAAATAACTCGCTAATTTTAGCTGGAGATGTGAATGAGAGAGTCGGAAACATGCCTATTCCCAATGTATAGGACTCTATGGAGAACAGGTAATGAACGAAAATGGAAAAGAACTCAGGGAATTTGTAACATACAATGAACTAAGAATCACCAATACATTTTTTAAGAAAAAAGAACATTCATAAATATACTTGGAGTGGACAACATTCAGTGATAAATTATGTAAAAGTTAATAATCAGTTAAGTTCAGACGAGAAGGATACCCATATTTTAGAGAATATGACATTTATTCAGATCACTATCTAGTGGAAACAAAAGTAAACATGAGAGCAAGGTGGAAGAAACAAACTGCTTCAAAAAATAAACAAGGATATGTAGGGTATAAAGTGTATCTACTAGAAGATGATAGTATAAGGGAGTTGTATCAGAGACGGTCTTGAGCAACATCACCACATCAGAAGATCTGAATGAAGAATGGAGAAACATTAAATAATCAATAAGGGCAGCATATGAGACATCAGGCCCTCGAAGAATTAGGTGAAAAAGGAAAGCTTTAAAAATATGGAATGATACGGTTGCAGAGGCAGCGCAGGAAAAAAAGGAAGCAAGGTAGAGCAGACTAAACAGATCTACAACCAAAAAAGGAATAAATGAAAAACGGAATAAAAAAGGAATAAATTAGTGAGACAAGCCCATCAAGAATCGTGGGATAGATATGTTAATATGTTAGAACATGATGTATTTGGAAGACAAAGTATAGCCTATAGTGTGTTAAAAACAATTTAGAAGAATTTATTGATTGATTGATTTTTTTGTTTCTGGCACCGACCTACCGTCGGCTAGTGGGGTTTTCCTCTAACCAGGACTCTCCCACCAGCAGGGCACCGCCCCAGCCGGGACAAGCTCTAAGCTCCCGTCCGATCTCCCGGAATATGTAGTAGTGTAGTGCATGTTGTTGACATCAGTTGATGCACTGAGCTACCACTACCGGTGAATTTAGAAGAAACAGATGCGGCAAGATTGAATATAATTTCTGGGAAAGAGTGGTTGGACTACTTTGTAAATTATGGAATGGGAGTGAAGAAATACGGATTCACCGGATGAAGAAATAGGAACAAAAAGAAATGTAGATACGTTGGATATGAAAGGGCTTGATAATGCATTAAAATCCTCAAAAAATAGGAAAGCCTATGGTTCTGATGAGGTTAACGAAAAATTAATGAAATATGGAGGTGTGTTACTGAAATTTCGACTGCTCCACCTAATGAATGAATCCTGGCAAAGATGTACAATATTAGATGAATGGTTAGATTCGTTAATTACTCCATGTTTTAAGAAAAAGGAGATGGAAGTATACGCCACAACTATAGGGGTATTTGTCTACTTAACTCGTGTTATAAAGTATATTTTTTAAAAAATGTGAATAACAGAATCGCTCCAACTGCAGACTGCACTCTACCTCAGGAACAACAGGGGTTTAGAAAAGTTCGCTCAACAATAGCTGACATATTTACATTAAAACAAATAATTGAGAAACGAGTGGAGTTTAATAGAGAAACACACTTAGCCTTCGTGGATATTGAGAAGGCTTTTGATAATGTCAACCGATGTAAATTATAGAGCATGAAGAAGAAAGACGGGTCCCCAAGTCATTTAGTGCAATTGGTGAAAAGTATGTATGACAATACTAATATCACAGTAAAATACAATGGATTTGTTTCCGGGAAGAGGATTATAAATAAAGGAGTAAGGCAAGGAGACAGTCTTTCTCCAACACTCTTTAATATATACCTAGGATATATAATGAAAATGTGGAAGAACGTGAAACCTTCAGGAATTTAGCTGGGCAAAAATACATTTGTATATACCTTTTTATAAGCTGACGACCAGGTGATCTTGCAGGAAAACGATGATTTGCAAAGATCTATTTAACAACTGGAGCAAATTTCTATGGAGTACAATCTGATAGTACCAGTTAATAAAACCGAAGTAATGGCTTTTAAGGGAAAATAATCAGTAAGGACAAAGATTGTACTTAAAAATATGGTTTTAGAACAAGTGACGCATTTTAGCTCCCTAGGATGTGTGCATATGGAAGAGAGATGGAGGTCACCAGCTAGATTCATAAATTTCAAGCAGTTTGTGGAATTGTAAGTAGAACGTTTAAAAAGAAAGCTCAAAAAGAAACCCAATTAAAATTTTATGATATTAGGGCCCTCCCAGTTTACTGTATGGATGTGAATCTTGGGTTCAAAAACAAGAAGATTTCAGGAGGATTGAATCAGCATAAATGAGATTTTTGAGAGCAGTAAACGGTTGTACATTAAGAGATCAAATAAGGAGTGAAAATATAAGAGAAGGGCTAGGGCGGAAAGAAACGGCACATGAAAAAACTAAGGAGTACAGACAGCAATGGGTGACTTGGATCATTGGATCACTGCATTTAAATAAGAGATGGATGCATTGCATTTAAATAAGAGATGGCCATGATATAATTAGATCGACTCACATACTGGGAATATACTACTGTACGGTACGCACTGGGAATATTGAGTCTTATGAAAAAAACATTTTATAGTTAAATTATGTAAATAAATGAGATCCAAGCAACTCTCACAACTTACTGGCGCAATAACTAATCCGGGCGCAACCCGGATATGCAATACAAGAGAAGTTTACAAGAGCCTGTCGTAACATGTTAGACATGGCAGTCACATCATATGATTGCATAATCAAGATCTCTTCGAAGATTAGTATTTTTTCACAATTCAATAAGAACAAATGCAGTGGCAAATTCAGTCTCTTCTTCTTTATGAGCTTACTCTTGTTGTTGGCTGCCATCATGGCTACACTCGCTCTTGATTTTGCTACTCTAAACAATTCTGGAGCTGAACAACTGAAACACGTTTTCAAATTGTCCAATCAGGATGAACGTCGTCTTCCTGTACATCTTTTGTCACAAATCTTGCCTTGTAAAATTATCTGTAAAGTTCTATATTTTTCTCCTCTCAGGTATGTATGTACTTTGGCACAGCTTTTCACGAGCTAAGTTCTACCAGCGGCGTCCCGGCCTTGTGACCATTGAGGGGTACGTGTGGTTAGCACATATACCGATCCCTACGCCGTATCTCTGATTTTCTCAACCTGAGAAGTGAATTTTCTCATCATCACACAGCAACGCATACTGGGACATTGAAGAGAAAGCGCAAAGTTAATTTTTGCCCCGACCAGGATTCGAACCCAGGGTTTCACCGTGGAAAGCGAGCACGCTAACCAACGAGACACAGAGGACTTTCTACTCTCATACTGTGTTCTAAATACAGTAACTTTCTCACTTATTTGTTTTTAAAATTTCTTTGCGTTTTCCAGTTCATCTCAGAACTTCTTCATTTGTAGTTCTCGATACCCAACTGATTCTAAGGATTCTTCGATATGACCACATTTCAAATGCTTTAACTTGTTCACGTCTCTTTTCTTTAAAGTCCAAGCTTCCATTCCATGAAAAAGAGTCGAAAATACATATAAATACAATATACATATTAAAAATAAGTGAATTCACAAACGTACAGTGTCAGACAGGCCTATGCCCCGCATTCCATTGATATTCAGATTGTTCTCTCGCAACAATCCTATCCGTAGAATCGATTCAAAACTTTACTTCACCTTTGTGAACTTTTTTAACACATGAGCTCAAGCGCGTAATGAAACTCGCACTACTCCACTGGTTATTCAGTGTAACTGGAAAGTTCACAGTGGCGTGTGAATACATTGTCCCTAGGTGCAGAACACTCTGTCACTCATTCTGGTTCGTTTTGATCTGGCCAGAAACGGTTCACAAGCCGACGAGGAACGCCACGTGACCCTCCCCTCCGCCCTGCAAGGCGTGAGACATTCTCCACGAGTTTTTCCCGCGAGCCTTCACGAGGGGAGAAGTTTCTACAACTACAAAGATTGTAAAGGAAAACAATGCCACCTAGCCCAAATTGTAGAGTGAAAATTTGGTTTCTTTTAACTTATTTATCTTTCTAATACCATTTAAATTTACTCTTTTTAGACAATGACTGTAAATAATTGATTATAGGTGACTGAACAATCAATAAAAATATTTAATGTAGCATCACAAACAAGGGTGCCCGAATACCTGTGTGGGAAATGGTAGGCAAGCTATTGCTAAACCAACCTGATCTTGCTCAACCAACGGAAGATGTTGCCTGAGAGTCCTAAGATAGCGGGTGATTCCGGCTGAGGGCACATCCAATTACCCGATTCCAAATGAAGTAACAGCTTCTATTGTGACACTATTGTCCAGCGACAACTTTTATTCTGCCTCGCGCAAGTTGCGTAACTCGACGAGCAGAGCCTTTGCGATCTAGGGCCCTGTACAAAATAGGCAGCTTAGCTTGCTTAATGACCGGGCGCATTACGTTACGCGGGAGCGCTCCCGTTTCTGGCTTAGCCCGCAGTTGCGCGCGTCCCTTTTATTGCGTAACGGAGTTTCGCGCAATGAACAGAGCTCGAAACTGATTAGAGAGAATTTAAGGACTAGATAATGCTACAATTTTTCATTTTGCTGTTTCTATTGCGTTGAAGGGTATTAATTAGTAGCAAACAAACTTATATATCATTTTTTGTCGCGAATTGGTCATCCAGGGACCACGTGAACGTGCAACCCACTCAGTCATATTTATCGAGGGTAGAAGCACGTGACTTTTCATGGGAGGGAGGATCAACATTTTCATTCTGAATCCGTTTTTTCACCCAGGGTGGTTAGCCCTGGGGGCAAGCATATGTAATATTAATAGTGTTGTTTTTTCTTTTGTCACCGCCATGTAAATCGAGAGCCAAGTAAATATAGTGGGTCCCAGTGTGCATCTTGAAGACATTATGTGTGGTTATTTCTCCATATTTGCTTGTCTAATATTAAAGAGTCAAAAACTGAATTGAAATTCCAATATATCCAAAATATAGTTCACATTTTATATTGTTACGAGTTTGCTACTAAAGATTTATTCGCCGAGAGGTCTTCTGTAAAAAATAACGGATAAATGTATCGAAATATAAATCTTTATTCAGAAGTTACAGAGACTACATATTTTCTGATATATTTTCGAAGATAGGTAGGGTAGTATATTGAGTAATTTGAGTTTTATCTCAGTAACATAATTTTGTGAATTTGAGCAAAATACGAAACAACCTTTCCATATTTGCTATAGTAATCAGTTTTATTTACTACGTATCTAAATTGATAAAAAGCGATTTTCGAACAAATTTTCAATTCAAAACCTCCATCGAAACTTCATTGAAGTGTTAACGAACATTCATTTAAACAGGGATAGCTAACGAAAAATAACGCAAACCTCACGTCTGAATAGATCGGCGATCGTCCATGACGCCAAAGAACACGCTTCTTTTTTTAGGTGAGGGTCTCTAATTTCCCAGATGACCTGCGAAATCCTCCCCAGAGACACCGCTGATTGGCTCTTTGAGCCGACGCCAAAGTGACGCCGCTTGCTACACAGCAGCGTGTGGATTTATGAACACGAAAGCGCAGACGCGAGCACGGAACATTGCAATGCACAGCTCCATGCGTTGTAGTCGTGCGTATCGAAGGAATGGGACGCAATATTACGGCTGAGAGCTAGAGATAGCATAGTCTCATGTGAATACGTCATATACTGAGGGCTTATTTCACTCGCATAAACAACCATTGTAGATAACAAACAATACACCGCTTGACCGTTTATCTCGTAGATACATCTACTTCTAAAATATTTTGTATCCAATTTAAAATAAGTAACATGGTGTACTACTACGACTAGGCTAGGCTAGGCTAAGATAAGCTAAGCTAGACTTCGCGCTCTTCGACATGTCGCATCTTTAAACTGCACTGCGCTGCCATACAAGGGCCGGCATACAGTACAGTTACACTGCCCTCAAAAGGAAAAACGCAGTATATACACGAAACTAAGTTTTGAGAAAAACGAGGTTAATTTTCAAAAGCTGTCCTGATGAACGTAACAATAATTATGTAATTATGTGTTTCGTTAAATTAAATTTTTAAATATTATTTTATTACATGTATAACATTTTGTTTCATTCTAGCAGTAAAATAAAGCAGTTACTGCGCTTCGGCTAAGTATTATTAGCATCCATCTAACTATATATTATGCTTATTAAAACTGTAGTAATCTTAGGATAGAAATGGATTCTGCATAGTTTCTAAGCAATGCTATTATAATATTTACTACTTTGAGAGTAAAACGGAGTAATGATTAAATGATACATACTAAGTTTATTAAAACTAAAAAGGTAAAAATTAAATCATGTACTTGATTTTGTGAAAACTTATAGGTGAAAACATTATAGTTCACAAACTTGACTGAGTTACAAAATAAGATGCGCTTCTACACATAAACAGGTAAATTCAGCCAAGGAAGCTTTCCGGTTTCCTAGAATAACTTGATCAAGTTCTTTTGAATAATTTGTCTTGTCTTTGGAGAACCCAAATGGCTTTGGTGGTATTGGGATCTCTCCAATGCCAATAATAATAATAATAATAATAATAATAATAATAATAATAATAATAATAATTTATTGCACAATTTATCTACAAATTCACAAACATTCACAAGTACATTAGAAAGGGCAAATATTACAATATATTTAAAAAACTTATGATATAAAATAAATAAAATGGTTAAGATAATTCAATTTAGTACCTAAAATAAACAAATGTGGTCTGCGGAAATGGCAACGGGGAGTCTCGGTGTAATCACTGATTTTCAGACTGACCGACAAGAGTTACAATAACTACTTAAATCCAATGACTAATACAATTCAAAACAATAAATCAATACAATAATTGTAAACTAAACATTAAAAATATAATAAAACATAGAAAAAGTTCCATTGCAGGGTAAGACAAAATATACCACAAGCAATATGAATTGAACTTAAAGATCTATGAATTGAAGTCAGAAAGAAGAAAGTAGAAAAAGAAGATAAGACAAAATAGCAAAAACCTCTAGTTAACGATAGTGATCACATATGAACTCTTTAGCCTTCCAATGAAAAGCTGAGAAAATCAAAATCTTTAAATAATTCGGGAGTTTGTTGTAAAAATAAGCTCCAAGATAGCGATAGGAAGCCTCAAATGATGCAAAAACAATGTGGTCTCTTATATTCAGACGTTTCGTTCATCAAAAACTAAATATGTTATTGAACTTTCTGAGTGAGACATTCTAAATATCAAACTTGACTTTGCACGACACACCTGCCATGTCGGCCAAGTACGAACGATTGAGATCTCTTTTCAATTTTGACTGTGATGTATGATCAGACCATTGGAAATGGCTGAATAATCCATTTGTTTTAATTCGACGGAAGGTCTGAATGATTTCACAGCATCATAGAAATCCTGAAAATTGTAGGTTTTACCCTGTCGCTCAGTGACTGCTCAACTTTGGGATGAAAGCTGTCACAAATTGGCAAGTGGTTTCAAGGATATTTTAATTACAATGGAACAAAACTTTTGTGGTAGACGGTTAAACGTTTTGTAAATAACACGTTTTTAAAAGTGTCTACTCGCGGTAGTATTATCACTTTCTGAAGGTCTGCAGTCAATATACTGTATCTTCTGGGGATTTTTAAATTGGTCTTGTTAAAGAGTTCTCTCTTCTTTAGCGTCATCAATGCGCTTTTTCCAAAATAAGCATAGCCCTCAGTCGTCATTGAAGTAGTATTCAAGTTTATGGCCATGTAGTTTAAAAACTTCTCATGATTCGCATTCTTCATGCCCACGTTTTGGCAAAGGAACTTTTTGGACTTTAATTAACACCTATACCTATTGTAAGAAAGTTTGATGTTAGAATGCTAAATTGCACTAACGCGTGGGATAATCATGGTGGGAAACGTTCTTGTTCACACTTGGCACATTTTTATTAAAATTGCATATTTGTATGGCTTTAAAATTAAATGATTTAGCAGTGTTTTATTTTTAAATGACAGCATAATTATGTTTAATGCATCTACACATTATGATCTCTTAAAGCTAGATTTGAATTGGCGCTTGATTAGGTGGTTTATTAATTGCAGATATCGTATTTGATACTTTGACGAGAAATAAACTGGCGCTTTTATAATATGTCCTCACTACACAGACTTTCAATACGGTACTTCAAATTAAAGGAACCAGAAAAATTTAGCACATTTCTTAGGGAGATTGCAGTGTCTGCTTACAGCTTAAGAGAAATGAAGTAAATAACGGTTATATACTGCGTTTTTAATAAGCGCGCTCTGTTGACTGCATCCTTCCTATGCACACAACCATAATAAGATGTAGACGCTGTGTTTTTAATTCAAATAACTGATATACGTCACAGATACGACCTTATAACAACGCTAAGTAGAAAGAGCTGATTTTTCGGAGTATTTGATATGCATATCTCAAAATGCAACTTTTTGGAAGATACTGCGTTGTTCTTAGTGAGGGCACTACAGGACTGTCGTTTTTCTACCTACGATGGAAGGGGTCGAGAAAACAAAGATGATCGAAATTTTACATTCCAAAATGAAATTTTAAAAATTCACATGTATAGTTTTTACTAATTTTCAATTGTACAGTAAGGCATTCAATATATGAATTGAATACATTATAAATAACAGTAAATTAACAAGAAAAGCATTTGATACTTTGACGTTTTTTGCATCAATACCAAATTCTTTAAAAGAAAATATCGGCTCGACCGATACTTCCCTATAACCCCAACTGACAAATCCTAGTTGGGATACTGATTATAATTCAAACCTAACTAGTAGTGCTACAACATAACACACTTTCTCGCATTATTTTTAAATATGGATTTTGACAATTTAGAGAGTACAATGAAAATAATACCCACGCCATTTATTTAATCGTCCCTTCTTCTATCTGTGGATGAAATTTGAAGAAAAAACTTGGGTGCTTTTTAAGAAAATGTTTTTTTTCATTAATTTGAAACCCAAATGATGCGAAAACCTCTGCTTAAAAAACAACTGCACATGTTCTTTTACAAAGACCGGATTTTGAAACAGGTCTAAAGCAAAAATATCTACCTTAAGTTTTGTAATTTTGAAATGTTAACTTTTTGCAATTTTCGAAAATACAAAGAGTTCGCTCAAAATGGGACCAGCACCATATTTTTTGCCGACCCTTGATACACACGAGGGAAAAATTTAAAGAGAAAATTTGGAGCGACTTTTGAGAAAAAATTGTTTAAAAAATTTAAAAATGCCTTCATTTCTCGGAAAATTACTCATATTTTGGAAAAGTTGTTATGTACACAAAAAGACGCACGTTAACAATAACATTTATTTGATCAATCTTTTACAGCAGCGAGCCGGTTACCAAAATCCAGAAGAGCAGTCAGTTGTACGAAGCCACGGTGTCCAAAAACCTAAAGAAGTCCCACAAATATGCGCACGGTCGTCCAAATCACCAGTAGAGAGTAAACAGAATAACGTAGCCGAGTTCGCACAGGATAACACCATACAAATAGTCACTACCGGATCACACTTCAGAACTGCCTGCCTCTCTGGCCGGCGCGGCATAGTTCTGGTAAAGCTTGGAGGTCTTTGCATTTCGTCATGAGAAATCTTAAAAAATGTAATACGAAAGCAAAGGAAATCGCGTATACCTCGCTTGTTAGGCCGGTAATGGAATACGGAGCTAGTTGTTGGGATCCGTACAGAATAGGACTTAAAAAGAGCTTAGAGAGGATACAAAACAGAGCGGCAAAACATACATTTCGGAAAATCACACCTGCGCATTGGGAATCATTAGAACGCCGGAGGAAGAGGGCACGACTTTGCGCGCTGTATAAATCTTACGTTGGTTGCTCCGCATGGCAGGAAATTCGGGGAAGGCTAGATAGATTCCCACAATTAAGAATTCCAAGTAGTCTACAACACATGTAATGCTGTGTAATCACTCTGAAAATTTGTACACAAAATTTCTTCACATTAAAAGTAGAGGAAGAAACCGAAAATATTTTACCTGCTAAAATATCGACCGCCCGAATATGTAACCTCTATCAAGTCATGATACCGCGATCCACCTTCAGAAGTCATCCGAAGGCTGTAGTCTGCGTCAATCAATCCGACATCGGATTGACTGAACTCAATTAGTTCGGTCATTACGAAATTCCGCAGCCTCCGAGGTGACGTTCTCAGAGTGTTCGGCATCCGAAGCGACACTGAGGCACGAGGTTGGAATGCCCCGCGCACTGACGCCATCTCCTGCTTGCATCTTCCCCCGTACATTCTGTCCCGGTGGCGGATCCAGGGGGTCCGTGGGGTTCAAGGGGTCACGGGATCCGTTGGTTCATAAGCGTTAATGAGTCATGGGAGGCAATGGGCACACGAATGTCAAGGAAAGCACCTATTTTCACTTTCCCGCTACCGCTTACGCAGTAGAGAAAAAGTCATGTAATGCTGCGCGAAAATCGGTGATTTTTGCCAGAAAACTCTTATTACAGGGCCCAGGTAACGAAAAAGTGGTTATGTTCAGTTTCTAAATTTAGAAAAAGAATCTTGTAACACGTGGTGTAGTGATCTTCTAACACGTGGTGAATCCATATTTTTTTGAGCCTTGGTACCGAAAAAGTGAATGACAGCGAAACTCTGTCCGTCCCTCCTTCCGTTCATCGATCTATGAACAACGCTAGCGACTAAACCGTTCAGCTTATTTTCTCCAAAATTGGTATTCTCAATGGATCTGGCTGATGTCACGGCCCCTTTAATTTGAAACCGATATTTTAATTTTGGGGTACTTAACATGAAGACCCTGGGAAATTTTTAAAATTAAAAAATTGGCTCTAACGCTTTTGATTACATTTTTTCTTGCATAGTGTGAAGTATGTTTAAGAAAATGATACAGGTCTCATGTTCGTTGAAAATTCTGATTTTTCGAAAATTGAAAAAGTTCAAAAGCGTTTGGGAGGCTTCATACAACTAAAATATTAAAAATAGAGATTTTTACACCAACGAAATCTGTTCTTTAAAGATATATTTTGAAATAAGATTATGTACAATTTTTCGAAAATTCGAGTACATTTTGCTTAATTTTGCTTGAAAATACGGGCGAGAAAGTACGTGGTGTTTTAGCGCCATTAGTTTTTGTAATACAAAGGATAAGCCCTTACTTCTTAACCAATGAAGTTCGTTGTTTCTCACCTGGCACCTTCCCTTTATACTCAATTTTGTAAAATTTGTCATTTTAAATTTTTTGCAATATTAATCGCGTGGTTTGTGTACAATTTTTAGTAAATATTATATGGGTCTCCAGCTACAATATACATTAGAAAAAGCAGTTTTGCTACATTTCTCTCATTTATGATCTTTTAAATAAAAATCGATTATTTACGACATTAAATAAATTATGTGCGATACAAACAGTTACAATTTACTAGATGTAAAATATTAGCTTATATTGATCGTACACCACCAGTCTACAGTTCCTGTAAAGGAAAAAAATAATACTGTTGGTTTTATTAGGTAAATAGACACAAGATGAAGTCTCCATTTCAAACTAGAAAATGGATAAATGAAATATTTAAAATATAATTTTCTATAAATTGTAAAGAGAAAATTTTGTACGTAACCTCCATTTTTGATTGAAAGAAATGTAACCTGAAAATCACCAAAATTTTCTATGCGATCTCTGTATATCTCAACTTGTATATGCAAGTATATCACTCACGCAGATAGATTAAAGAATATTGACTAATGAATTTTAAGCTGAATGTATGCACGATGGAATAAAAAATAAATTGATAAAGGAAACGTTACACATGTAGTTCATCTGTTTCAAAAATATTAATGGACGTAATAAGTTGCTATATTACTGGTGAGGAGATTGTAGTACCAGCAGACAACATTATTGATGTAAACGAAGGATTACCAAGCCTGAATTCAATAAAAAAGTTCGTAATTTTAGCTTGGAAAATGTGGGTCAACGCAAGAGTATGACGGGTAAATAAAGAAAGAGAATGTACGAGGCGACGAGCCAGGAAATGAAGATTCATGGTGTGTTGAACTTCCAAACGCAATGCTTCCTTTGCTAATTTTGTGTTATCTAATTATTTTTATCAGCAGAGAGCATTTATGAAATTTTACTTGGGATAATATGCAATAAATTAAGCTTTCCGGTCCTACAGAGACAAACTCCAAAAGCTGTGAAGCAAATATAATAAACAATTCCTACAAAGCGATGGTGCTTAGGATGGACATTCCAGTAAAGACCGAGAACCAATGTCCTCTCATGCCGGAATTGTGGCCAACAGGAGGCGAGCGCTGTAAGTGGAACTCAGGGTTTCAACGATCGCACTAGGAAACTATTTGCAAGTTAGGAATTAATTTTCCTCTGTTTAGCTTCGGCGCTCTCTCTCTCTGTACTCTTTCTCGCTCTTCCCTGTGATGGACTTGGTTTGCTGGCGACATCCATTGTCTTTTTCCTTTGTTCTGTAACAGCTTTCTCTCTCTTTCACCCACTTACGTGATGATTACGTAACCACGCGCACACACGCACGCACGCACGCACGCACACACTCATAAGAGTTCCTGAATCTTTAGCACCCTTTTCTCCGATGCCAATCTTGTTCCTTTCCCTCGCTCGTAAATTTACCCTCATATGCTCTTTTCTAACGTTTTCTTACTTTTCGTCTGCTCCTTTCCTTTGCGTTTCGTCTCTTTTATCTTTTTTTACCGTCAATTCTACATACATTTTTCGTACTCTTTTAATTCAGATTATCTCTTTCTTTTTCACATAATTCTCATCTTCTAGATTGCTTCAACTCTCTCTTATGTCTACAATGTTCTATTACAATGATTAAAGAACTTACTGGGAACTGTCGACGCCACACTTGCCTGATCATTACTCTTCGAGATTTTCTAGGAATTTTTTCGAACTTCTACAAGTGGTAATAAAGTGTATTTTGATTTCAAAGTAACCATCCATTTCTCATCACGAAGTTCTCACTCGTCACTTTGCTTATGACTCGCGCATGGTGACGTTCTTTCCAGATAAATATCTCTCCCCTGTATCATTGTCTTAAATTTTCTCCTGAGTTGGTTTTTACTCTGCAGCTCTTGTCTCTGGTTTGGTGTGACATTTTACTTGCCAGATTCCTTCTAGATCTCTTTTCTTCCCTTTCTTCCCAAACTATTCCCCTGTGATGCCTCCCGTACTGCACCTGCTCTGTGAGTGCTCCTGGATCGCTGTACCTTTCTTTTGTTCGTGCATCCGTTCCCATTCTCAAAGTGCTCCTTTAAGAGTTTGTCTCGGTCTCCTCTCCTCCTCTTCGCTGGCCAGCGCACAGCCCGTCGCTCGCTGCGGCGGCGGCGACGGCGACGGCGCCCTATTGCCAGGAAGTCGGAAGAGCTCCTCCGGCGGCTGGCGTTCGCAGAACGGGATTGTTTTCGAAAAGTTGTACATGGCATTTTTCAAGACCTGTTTAATTAATCGTTTTTACTAACGAACAAACTCTATCTTCAATATTATAGTTGCAGGAAAACGCCAAAAAATGCACTATTGCAATTTTCGAAAAAATATGTAATTTCAACAAACATGAGACCTGCACAATTCTCTTAATCGTCCTTTACGGTATCCGACGATAAAGTTTAATCAAAAAATTTGTAGCCATTTTTGAGAAAATTTTGAAAATGTTTTTGAGGTTTAATGTAAAGTACCCTCGATATATCGGTTTGAAACTCCCAAAGCCTCGAATTCGTTCGAATCGATAAGGGAATATCAATTTTGGCGTTTGTCTCGGTCTCCTTCTCGCCTCCATTTCGCTGGCCAGCGCACAGCCCGTCGCTGGCTGCGGCGGCGGCGGCGGCGACGGTGCCAGGAAGTCGGCGAGAGCTGTCCCGGCGGCTGGCGTTCGCATACGGGATCGCCGCCCCAGCAATAACCTTGCCGAGCGTTCGCGGCTTCGGATCACGACCACCCTGGTGACGACCTAGACCACGACGGCGACCGCGACGACGGAGACGCGGTGGTGGCTGAGGCATGATCCGAACGGTGACAGCGAGGGCGACGTTTCGGGTGGCGTTCGGGATCCAAAAGGAGGCAGAGGGGAGCAGGGGCCCGCAGTTGGTGCAGAGTGCGCCGGAGGGAGAGGCGGAAGAGAGATGCAGGAGGAGAAGGCTGAGAGGGAGACGTGGTTGGCGGGGATTGAGGTGGAATGGTGGACTCAAAAATAAGTGGAAGCAGAAGCGCGGGAACCCGTGACGGATGTCACGGATGGCAGAGTTCAGGGAAGCAAAGAAGCGGCACTTTGCCAGCGGTGCAGAACCGGGGTAAAAGGAGCAGCTAGGAAGGAGGAAAGGAAGGAGGGAAGGCAAGAAGAAGTAAAGGTAGGCAACTAGTGAAGGGAAGATGAGGGGAAGCTGGGGTGGGGCCGTAGTCTTGGCGGAAGGTGGCAGCGGGGAAGGAAACTGTGAGGTTGCGGAGTGGGTCCCTAAAGGTAGGTGGGAACAGCGAAAGCGGCAGCTGGAAAAGCAGAACTGTGGGAAGCTCGAGAATTACGGATCGGGAGAGGCGGCTCAGTGCTTCAACTGATGTCACTGCAATATCCGTGACCGGGAGGTCCTAGGTTCGAGTCCTGACAGTGGCAAGATTTTCGACACTTGCTTGTCAGCTAGGTCGAATCCAGTCGCTATCTGGAGGAGAATTCTAGCGGCCGGCTGCTCTGATCGGTCGTTTTCCGTTGGTTTCTCTGATCAACATCGGGCGAATGCCGGAGCAGTATCCTAACAAGCGAACCACGGGCGGCGCGCGATCTTTCCTTCCCCGTTCCTTGTCCTATCCTTATACACACACTAACCTACACGTCACTCCCACACGCCGAGAGACCGGTCGGGAACTTATAACTTGTACCGGTGACGGTACCCCGCTGGTGGGAGATACCTAGATGTGGGAAACCCCGCTAGAGAACGGTACGGCGGCGTCGTATCTCGCCATCCAGCGAGGGAAAACCACCGCCACCTCCCGAGGAAAAACATGCGCTACACTTACGGGATTATTGACCTCGGTAGTCGACGAGCCCGGAATCACTTTCAACCAACCAACCAACCAACCAACCAACCATGTAGAGCTGCGGCGGGCAGGGAGGCGGAGACAGCGCGTGTTGCGGGCACAGCGGTGCAGTGCGGGAGCCGTGCGGCGTAGCGGGGGCGGGTTATAAGGGCGCACCGGGCGGAAATTAGTTGGTTCAGCGGTGGCCGTGGTGCGGGGAGGGGAGGGGCAGCGAGCGTCGCACATGCTCGACAGCCTCGCCGCAGCCCCCGCTCCGCCTCCCCCTCGCCGCTCGCTGGGCCTGGATTCCCTGGACCGAGCGGCGTTTGCACCTGCTGGCTAATAATGCTTCCTCGATCGTATTGATCCGTGCATTGTGTTACAATGCTAATAATGCCCATTGTCATTATGTGCCAAGTACTATATTCCTGTTAGCGGTGTGTGATTCAACATTGTATTAAAAATTAAGCCTTCTCTTTGAAGTTCGAACAATGCTTCTCACGTTCTACCTTAAATAATGTGTTGAATATATTACAATAACTTTCCGTATCAATGTACACTGAGGTGACAAATTGACTAATGGACAAGGTGGTGTCGAAAGTCCTGCCACCGCCGAATCTAGGACCTCCCGGGCAGAGGCACTGCAGTGACATCAGTTCATGCCCTGAGCCACCTCTTCCGGTATTATAGGAAAGAATAGACAATAATAATGTACATTTTCTTTCCAGTAAGTGAATTCCGCATTTGTTTTTAATGAGAGATGGGGCTAAAGTTTTCGCCGAAGATACAGCAATTTTGCGCGCGGGGTGAGGAGAAAGATATCCACGGCGGAGGGCCCGGATGATGCCGGAGGGGGGCGAGTGGGATGGGGCGGTGTTGTGCGGCGCAGCAGAGAGTGAGGGGGGTGGGGGGACTGGAAGGGAACGGAGCGAGCTTGGCGTAGACTGTCATTCTGCGATAAAGGGCACAGGGTCCTATCGGAGCCTGGAAAGGCCGGAGTTTAATGTAATTTTTGAAAATCGATTCAGTGACAACGAAATGCGATTTTCAGCGCAGCTCCGAGGCCGTGATTCGCGCATGCAGAGACGGCGAAGCTGCAGGCGGAGCTGCTAGTCGCCTCTCTCCAGCCTCCGCACTCACTAGACACGTCAGGATCTTCCTTTCGCATGGCGCAGTCGGACAAATATTTTGCCGCCTGTACAATTATGATCACTGCATGAAATACAGGTGCGTTTGTCACTATATATTTTTATCCGAGAAGCCTCACGCCATGTGAAAGAAACACCGGCATCATGATCTATTTCAACAATTTTTGTTCACACACTTTAATAAACCTTCTCGTTACAACGGTTTACGTCATTATTTCTTGGTAATATGCTTCATTACCATTTTAACAGTTGTTCTCCACTGATTACTTCTAAATACGTATAATAACTTAGAATGTCACACTTTTGCATGGTGGGACACCTTTGAAAGAGCGCGGCTCGTAGCAGTAATTTCAAGTACTTTTTAGCCTCAATGAAATTGTGCTATTCAACGAAAAAAAAATATATATATCGCTCTTCTCGTACTGGAGTGCAGTTATATGAATGGTCACTTCGCTCATACTTTGTGTTAGCACTTGTGTTTTCGCTTATACGTTTTCCAACTAAAATGGTCTGAGAAGTTGTGTTGACCGGCCGGGATACGATAGAAATCAAGATTCTCACGTGTTCGATGCTTCTATTCAAAGCTCCGACCAAAGATTCTTCTTTGACTTCTTTCATGAACAAGAAATCCTATGCGTATTGTAGTCGTGTAATTTGTATTTGTGTGTAAATATTATTTGTGTTCTTTTTTGTTAAGTTTTCAGGTGTTTATTTTTCTCCAATCCCCAAGTGTGAAGGGATTTACAGAAAATATATTTGTTTTTAATTTGAAAGTTCACATAACGATTTTCCATATTAAAATCGAAAACTCATGCTCGGACACAAATGCTTTGAAATGAAACTCTGAATTGTTGGGGCGTTTATGTGCCATCAAATAACTGAAAATATAAAGAACATGTACAATTAACTCAATAAAAATAGTATTAATTACTTATTGATAATCATTTTTTCACAGTGGTATAATTTCATTACTTTTGCAATGAAATTTTGTTCAGTTTTAATTGCGTTCAAATTTCTTTACCAAATGTCGTTACGAAACAACACTAAGGAAGTATTCGTAAAGAATGTCTGCAAGGTGAATTGACTGCGTACATTTCAAAATTCAACAATCGCCCTTTCCCTGTACAGTCAGTTACATATAAAAGGTTGTGTTTGCGTCTGTAATGTCCGCAACTTTATCAATGACAAGAAATAAAATTGTAAAAATGATTTCAAAGATGTTTGACACATTGAGTTACACAAGTGAGACGAGTGAGACAAGTAAATACGAGAAGATATTTTATGGAAGTGACATTAATGTAAATATTCCTGAACGTATATCCTACAAATTTCATATACCACGTAGAATAATCAACTTTGAACAAAACCGTTATGACATAATATGTGCATGCGCACTGCTGTTCTCAACATGTTCCTAAGTGTAGTGAACGCGATAAATGCCTTTTTTAAAATCTAATGTAGCCAATATCTATGTAGCTAGTATTGATTTTTAATATCGCCAACATATAATTATTGTATATCATGATAGAGTCGAAATAATTATTATATTACTTAATATTAATGATAGTATGATTATTGCATTCTCGTCTTGTACTATACTCTTTTCTTCATCTTCTGAATAAGCTCAGTTGGGACTACGCAAAGTACTCAGGCCTTTACGCAACGTTGGGACTACGCAAAGTAGCTTAGCCTTTATGTACTTTATTATTATTATTATTATTATTATTATTATTATTATTATTATATTATTATTGTTGTTGTTGTAATTATTGTTAATTAATTGCCACCGGCCATACCCAATTGCAATTCAAATAAACGGATGGATGTATTACCGTACTCTGCATGGCTCGGACTGATAGCCGAGGGCAAATTGCAAACTAATTGCAAAAAGCGACTATTCTTAGATTTTTCTAACGAGGCATCGGAGGGTAGTATTTCCAAGGTGGAATATGTCACAGGTTTTCGCATCTTTCTCGGTCGTGCCGTTACAGTCGCTTGATCTGTAGCACTGCTTGATACAGTCATGATCATGCAACATCTTGCGGCTGGACTGAGAAAGACGCAAAAAGTCGTGCCATATTCCATTTTGGAGATACTACCCTTAGATGCCACGTTAGAAAAACCCAAGTACAATGATATATATTATTTGACTGAATTATGTTTTTTTCCCGCTTGGTCTGGAACACCAGGTATTATTTGTTACCAACCTAAGGATTTTAGAAATGTAGATTGTTATTAAACTAACAACGGTCCCTTAAAAGATTTTCTATCGTGCACGATCTACTAGTTATCCACAAACTTTATTTGTACTGATTTGATATATGATTTCTGAGTGACTTGTATTTTGCTTTGCGAATACGCAATTCTCTCTGAAAATCAATTGTATTTAATATGGAGTTTAATGTTCCAGAGTTAACTGCTTGAGAAAGTTTATGATTCTCGAATTTGAAGAGATAACAAAAAAATAAATTGTCATTTTTAATGGTATACCGGTGTGAAGAAACTCTCTTGAAATATTCTGAAGTTTTGCTTAACATTATTAATTAAATTTATTTTTTGCACTTATTTTAAACATGTGTATTACTATCGCGATAGTAGCTAATAAAATCATGAGTTATCGGTGTGTTAAAATGTTCACGTCAAAACTTCTTGTGCCAGATTAGTATTCAGGTTGTAGAAAGTTTATTAAGAGGCTCAGTTTCAAGAAAGAAGTAGATAAAAGCTGAAATTGGTGGCCAGTATTTGAGGCAAAGTGTAACAATGCAAAAGACGCCGTCACGCTGTTACTTTGCGTATACAATATGTAAGTTCAATAGAAGACTCGGACATTTTTAATACTGTATGTCCTACATAAAGCCGGCCCCGTAGAAGCGTGCTCTGTTCTTTGATTCTGGGCGAACAGCGAATTCTAGCGGCTGGACTAGGAATCGTTTGGTCTCCTGTAATTATGTAACAGTTGTGGGCTTTGCGTTTCGGCTTTCGTTTGAGCCTAATATATAATACTGCCATATTCTCTGCAAGAAATAGTGTGTATTGTTGACGCATACATTCTATTTTTATCTCTGCGGTTATATGAAAGGAAAAGTGTACAGAAATAATCCCGAAACCATTAAAGAACTTAAAACATTCATGAAAGCTATCAAGTAATCGAAAATAATGTTTTGCTTCACGTTGGCATGAGTGTTATTTCACGAACAAAAAAATGTTTGGAAGCAGAAGGACGGCATTTCCAGCATATTTTGTAATTTTTCTTTTGTTTGTGAATAAAGTTAATCATTTGCAGAAGTGATTGTATCGTAACTGTTTCCAGAAATACTCTTGAACATCGCAAGGAAGCGCTGCTGTTCACCTAAGAAAGGAGCTTATTCCATGGGAAACTCACGGGTCGGTTTTCAGTGGGACACTGTATAATACCTCTGATTAATTTTCGTCTAAATGCAGCGAAGAGTACTCAACTTTTTTCATGGCGTTAAATGAATGGTAGAAAATAATGATAATGTAGCAAAACACACTTAAGTGACAACGTGTTGCCGAATTCGTGATGAAATTTTACCGATATTTTAATTTCCCACAATTATAAACTATTTGCAAAATAGGTAATCACGAGCGGCTTCCAGCAGCAAAACGCTGTTGTCAACTCTGTGAAAAATGGAGCAGCAAATATTGGTTGTCCGGAAGGCACACAGGAATACTGTAGCTTCCTTGTCACATGGCGTCATTGTTTCGTAAGCAATGATACAGAGAGTATAAGAACATAGTCTTAATATCATGTATTCAAGATTGTGGATTAACATAAACGTTTTTGTTTTTCAGTCAAATTCCAAACTATTTAATTGATTTAGTATTTTTTCAAGCGTCCAGGGCAACTAACGAAAACATTGAAACCTCTCATATGGCCGTAAGCCGCATAGATTTTTGTCAATTTATGCGTCTATTCGAAACCGGTAATATAGATATTAACAAAAAATAAGTATGAGAAAAAATGATGTTTTCGGTCACATTTAAATATTTTCTTTATTTCATTGGATCATATCTAAAACTACGAACGAAATATTTGCGCGTTTCATTGACGAAATTGCTTAATCATATACTTTTAAGCATTATTATAAACATTATTTTGATTAAAAGCAAAAATCTAATAAATTATAATCTAGTAATTTTAATATTCTAGTAATCTAATAATTAATCTAGTAAATTTAATATTGAACATTGTACGTTCTTAGAAAGTAGCAAGTAAAGTGTTAATAATGTGATTCCCTATCTCAAAATGTGTCAGTTTCTGTACATAGCTTCTACACTTCAATAGATCTTTTAATGCGTCACAGGATTTTTTCATCGTCTCAGCAGTAGTAAATTAAATCTTTAATAATAAATGCTCCAATCATGACAAACACTTTGTCAATATCTTTGTGAATAACATTACAATTTTATTCACAATGATCCACGTTTTGTTTGGACCAGTTCATTCGCACATTCGTGAGAAAACGCGTTCTTTTCATTGCTTTGAAAGTGCAGACAGCGTGTCCAATTACAGGAAGCAAACTAAAGAAAGGAAGAGGTCGCATTGTTACCTCCCGTTTAAGCAGCGAGAAACTTTTATCCCGCGGCGACAAAGTTCCGTCAACTCCGTGGAGCAGATCTTCTCCAAGCAGCGCGCCAGGTGCCGAGTGTTGCGCTTGGCGCTTGCGTAACAAGTGACCCAACGCGTCGTGTTACTCGATAGCGCCCGTAGATTAAGTTCGGAAACTACACAATGGCGTTGGAGTTTGGAGTCTCGGCAAGCACAGTCAACGTCAGCCCGGCGCCGAACGACGGTGGAAAACGTTGAGCGAGGCGCATTCACGTGGCACGAGAGCTTGCTGGGAGGAGGTTCTATTCATGCTGCGATAAATAGTTTAAGGAGTTAAATTAGCCGTAGTTCATGGTCACGTTGCCGCACCTATGTAGCCTTAATGGCATTCGATGAAAACAAAATATCTTGCAGCGCTCGTAGGGGCTGGCAAGAAGTACAAAACCACTGGCCCTTATACAAATGGAAATTAATTGCTTATATTTTCGTTACGTAAATTTTCATAATAGGCAATATTCAAATAAACTTTTAATGAAATATCTTGTAGAGTGTCAATTTTTAATGCAAGTTGAGGTCAGCATTATTTAGTCAAACTTAAATATTATTTAGACATTCATAAAATTGAAGCAGGAAACACTAACAACAATTTACCTATAAATGATCCATTACCATTATTTTTCAATTTGAGCATGAATTGTTTTTACATCAATTGAAACTAAAATTCACAAATCACAAAGGCGTGAAGAAATAGAACTCAAAATGACCTTGGGAAGCTCGAAACATTCATTCAACATGAGAGCCGATAGAGATATTGGTGGATTGGAATTCATTGCAAAGTTCCAAAAACCCACCAGGTGGCAGATGAATTGCCCAAATGGATGGATATCGTGGCACCTTGTTCGCAGTTTTTTTTAATTCTACCTTCACCTCTGCAGTACTACTCGCGGTTATGTTTCTGATTGGACAGGTTTCGATGAAACGGTCGTCACCAAACACAAAAAAATAGCCAGGGTCGGTCGCAAGGATGGCTCATATTCTCACCTAAGATCGTTTTTGTTGTTCTGCTTCTTCTTTTTCTTCTACTTATACATAGCAGGAATAATAATAACAATAATAATAAACCCCGTGTTGTGTCGGGAGTTTTAGTAGAATAGCACAATGGGATCTCCTCCTGCCGTAAGAGGCGACTAATCGGAGCAGCTGACCGCTGTCCCTACCTAGCAACTCCATCGTACATGTACCAAAGACACCGGAAAGCGTCAGGTGGACCCAGTTGCTTGTCTTCCGTCATCTTTCCCAACCTATCCTATTATCCTATCCACAGTTTTCTTTACTTAATCCCCCATCTCTCCAAGTCCAGCCCTACGAGTGCGCATGATAAACTATTTTGCCACGCGAGAGGTGGGCAACGCTTCACAGAGTAGCAAACAGGGCATTGGCACATATATGTCAATATGGAGACTCGTCTTAAGAGTCGTAAGGCCTCGGAACAAAAGCCCCTGTCTTGGGAGCGCCAGGGCACCTTTCAGCCACTGCAGGAGGTGACAGCGAGCGAGTCGGTTGCGGTCAGGAGCTGAACAGAGGTCCTGGTCGGGCATCAGCCCAAAGGAATGACAGCCGATAGGCAAAGGAGCGCCCAAGATCAGCAAGCTTCTCCTGCCGAACGTGTTTTTTAGACGATAGACCAGCAACCAACAAAGCAGGTCTCATTAAGCAACGAATAAAATGGACTACAGAAATGAACAAAAATGTCATATGTTGCTTTATGAGTGTAACAGCCCAAGAAATTAATATGATAAATTACAGGAACCGAATGCACCAAACGTTTTCGAAAATTACCCTGAATTTGTAGGAATCAAAATCTTGTTGACGGTAGAGAACTATAGTCAATACACACCTTTTGTCACAGCAAGAAATCAACTATATCAACTCAGAAACGCAGTCAAACAATAACAATAGTGATGAAAAATCTGACATTGGAGATTCTGCTGATAACCAAGATACTGCCACAGAAACAAATGCAAATATGGGCAACAGACCTGAGCCGCCAAAAAAGGAGTTACGTTCAGCAGTCTAAAACGAGTTCCATGCTCTGCTTACAAGTTTTGCTGGTATGAACGCGAGTGCAAAAACAAAGCTTCTGAAACCGAAGATGTCAGTAAAGACGTGGAATATCATACGCGTTCTTAATAAGTATATACTGCCAACTGCAAACTGCGTAGTTACAACAAAACAGAACATTAGAAGAACTTCACCCCATTGTGTACTGTGCTGCCTGTATACTTTTAAACTTATCGGAACCTCCTAAATTAACATCGGATAATTCAACAAAATACACAAACAGAGAAAGCACAGAAAAATTCCCAGCAAATAAGACTAGAAAACCGCACACAAAAATTGAGAGCGAAAATAGGAAGACTTGTACAAAGGTGTTAACACCAGGAAGCTAAAGAAACGGTTGCAAGAAAGCAAGGAAGCTAAAGAAACGGTATCACTCTAGTAAAATTGGAACAACTGTCACATTGCATGCTAACAGAGATTCTAGACACACACACACACACTCAATAACTAGCAGTGTACTGTAAAAAACGTTGAAGGTACAAAATTGCTACCATTCGCAGCAAATAAAATGCAGAGTTTCAAGACCAAAAACTATTCTTCAGGAGGCCAAAAACCATCAGTATTAAGACCAATGGAAATAACATCAGTGAAACCATTGCCCCAACTGAACAACTGATTACAGATTTCTGGTTCGGAATCCTTACCCAAGCAACATGAACAAATTAGCACGATATTAAATGATGAAAGAGAGGGAAAGAAAAGTCTTGAAGTAATGCCCTCGTTACATGCCAGTGAGAATGATGTGTGAGAAGTAATCATGAAAGGATCAAATTGGAAGTCGTCATTTGCATCCTGATCATTTACAAAACTTTTGATATAATCAATTCCCATGCATGCACAAAAGCCTTGCAGAATACTATAATGACATCATCACCCATCCTGAGAAAACATCTATACTTTTTGCTCAAGGACAAACTGTTCTACTTCCCAAAGATCATCAAAAAGAAGACCCGGCCAATTATCGTCCAGTTACATGCCTTCCCACAATATACATGTATTTAATATCTAATATCACAAATAAGATCCTGTCACTTCTGGAGGAAAATTACATTATTACAGAAGAACAGAAAGGATGCTACAGATCATCAAAAGGTTGCAAAGATCAACTGATCATTGATATGGTGTCGGAGTCGCAAGCAATAACAAGAAAACTAAATATCAGAATGACGTACATCGACTATAGAAAAGCATTTGACTCCATTCCACATTCCTATCTATTAGACATCCTAAATATATACAAAACACACCCAAAAGTAAATAACTTTTTTTGCCACATGATGTAGAACTGAAGCACAGTTCTGCACCTATCAACTAATAATCAGTATGTAATTTCTAGACCCATATATTAGAAGAGTAATCTTCCAAGACGATTCATTAAGTGCACTATCATTTTGCTTGGCATTGAACCCACTCAGTAAAACACTCCGTAGCACAACATACGGTTACAAACTAACGTCTCGATCGAACGACAATTACATTATCAACCATCTTCTGTAAATGGACGACCTGGAAATATATGCAAAACCAGCTCCACAAAATTCTTGATATTACCTCCAGATTTAGCAGTGAGGTACGTATGGAATTTGGTTATGATAAATGCAAATCTGTTCATTTTGAAAAGGGGAACATTGTAACTTCCTAAGGATATAGTGTAAAGCCTGATGATACCATTGAATATCTTGAAGACCTCAACCAGTACAATATTTAGGAATACTGCAGCTAAAAGGAATTGATCACACAAAAGTAAAAATGAATTTGAAACAACTTCTTACAGAGAATCGAAACCATACTAAGAACTCAACTGTATAATGGAACCAAAGTTAAAGCCATAAATACTTTTGCAATCCTATTACCTACATATTCATTTGGTCTCATTAAATGATCAAGTACAGATTTGGAAGACCTGTCAAGAATTATCAGAACGCAACTGACAGAACATGCAATGATGAAACCATGAAACATTCCTATGAAATTCTCAATTCCTATGAAATTCTTAAAATAATCGGTAAACTAAAAAATAAATATTCGTCCGGTTTAGATGAATTCCCGGATTCTTTGTTAAAGACTTGTGCGTATGCCATTATACACCCGTTAACTCACATATTTAATGCATATTTATGCACTGGAACGTTTCCAGATATTTTCAAAACAGCTAAAATTAAGCCGCTCTTCAAAAAAGGCAACAAAAATGAAATTCAAAATTATCGGCCCATTTCTCTTCTATCAGTTTTTTCAAAAATATTAGAGAGACTTTTTTACGTACGAATAGAAACCTTTCTCACTAAACACGACGCGCTTTCAGATTGCCAACATGGATTTAGAAAATCAAAATCAACGGAAACAGCTATATTTTATTTTCTTAAAGATGTCGCCTCATCATTGGATCAAAACGAGGCACCTATTGGATTATTTTTAGATCTCTCAAAAGCTTTTGACGTCATTGATCATGACATTTTACTTTCAAAATTACCTTCATATGGAATTCGTGGTATTGCTCTAGATTGGTTATGTTCGTACCTTAAACAACGATCTCAGAGAGTTGAAATACCTTACTGGAATGATGGAACATTACGTACGCACCTTTCCGACTCTTTGCCCATTGCATGTGGAGTTCCTCAAGGATCGATTTTAGGCCCTATTCTGTTCCTACTTTACGTAAACGATATGCCCTCGACGATTCGAAACGGAAGAACAGTTCTCTTTGCGGATGATACGAACATCCTTTGCAATAAAGAAACCGTAAATAGTACAATATCAGATGTTTCAAATTGGTTCCGAAATAACAAATTAATAGTAAACGAAAAGAAAACGGTTTTAATGCAGTTTTCCATTTCAAATAAACAATTCTGTGAAGTATTGAAAATGAACGGTGTACCATTGACTGATGTTAAGGCAACAAAATTTTTAGGTCTCTCAATTCAGTCAAACCTTAAATGGAACGTCCATTTAAATGAATTGAACACAAAATTAAGTTCATATGCTACGCGTTCAGAATTCTTGCAAATTCAGTCAGCCTTCATACTGCTCGTTGTGTATACTTCGCGAATGTTCATTCCCGCCTGAGATATGGCATAATATTCTGGGGAAATACATCTTATAGCTCCCAGACTTTTAGATTACAAAAACGAATTGTACGAATAATAACCAAATCCCACCCACGTTATTCATGTAAGCCTCTCTTCATTAATCTAGGAATTCTACCATTACCGTGTCTTTTTATTTACGAATCAGTGGTTTTTGTAAAAATGACTTGCTTAAGGGCGGGAATATATTTTCAGAAAATGCCGAAGTCTATTACTATAACACTCGACGTAGAAATCATATTCATCAGGTGACAGTATCAACAGCTCATTACAAAAAATTCACATACAATACATGTACATTATTTTACAACACTTTGCCAGATGACATTAAACGATTAAATTCAATAGAAAAGTTTAAATCCCAAGTGAAATCGTTTCTGCTGCATAACTGTTTCTATACAATTAGAGACTATACTGAGCATCACAAGAAAAGTAACATTAATTTTAACAATGATACATAATGCATTAATTACCATTTGGACTGTATAAATGAGTATAAACAACCTGTAACAACTATTGTACTACAGCTTCCGGGTCAATGACCCCCATCTCGATCAGGTTTTTCGTCCAGTTTCCCTGATCCATTGAGCAAATGCTGAGATGGCCCCTTGTTTTGCTTCTGGACATAAATGTAACTTCATTTTCTGTGCACGTCTTCTAGAATTCAGTGGGAAATACAATTATTCAAATTATCGTTTCCATGTTGTCGCGGCAGGAAGTAATAAGAGCCAAAATTTATTGCTTATTTATCTTTGAAAATAGATTTTATTACATGGGAGTTTTTTTTCTCCCTTTCAAAATTCAAAATTTATTGCTTATTTACCCTTGAAAATAGATTTTTTATTATTTGTGTTTTTTTCCCTTTCAAAATTCAAAATTTATTGCTTGTTTATCCTTGAAAATAGATTTTATTACATGGGAGTTTTTTTTTTTTTCTCCCTTTCAAAAATTCAAAATTTAAGTAGTATATGACTTAGTGTAGGGATCACAGAATTTTGAAAATGTGCACACAATTCACTTTTCCCCATAGCACGTCATACGCAGTTTTTAACTGTTTTTTGACGTAAAATAAATAAATAAATAAATAAACATCGTATGAGACACCCTAATGCAGCAATAGAGCGTGTCACTCTTCCTACATCCCTAGGAGTAATCGACATACCGCGCCTCTATAAGAAACAAATCAACGGTCTAAGGTAGTATTTCTATCAAAAACAAACATCTCTTGATATGTTTCGAGTTATTTGCAAAACTGACATTGATGCAACACCTCTGCGTCTCTCAGACAGCCATTATGCCCCACAATGCAAATCAGTAGATGACCAGAAAGCACAATGGAAATCGAAAGCTCTTCGTGGAACATATACTAATCAACTGAAAGACGACAGTGTTGACGAAGAAGCAATAAATCTTTGGTTTAAGAAAGGAAGTATTTTTGGAGAAACTACAGTATTCATGATGTTTATCCAAGACAGAGTATTACCAACCAAAATCTACAGAAAACTCATCCAAAAAGAAACAATCTCTGATGACAAATTTTGGAAATGTAAACTTTCACCGATACTATTGAACATATTACAGGCTCCTGCCACCTTCTTGCGAGTACGGAATACATGAAGAGACACAACAATGTGGGAAAGATTTTACACCAACATTTAGCAGGAAAAGACATCAACACAACTACAGTCCCATACAACAAGTATGAACCTCCGGCTGTCATTGAAAATAACCACATAAAACTATATTGGGACCGTGAAATTCAAACTGATGTCACTATTCCAGCAAATCGTCCCGATATTCCACTTTGGGACAGACGGAACGAAGAAGTTCACTTGATTAATGTCGCAATTCCACTTAAACTAACAACGTTGGCACTAAGTACAGCACAAAAATAGCAAAGTACGGGGACCTAGCTGACGAAATTAAAAAACGCTGGAAAATAAAGAAAGTCACTATCCGACCAATAATTATCTCGGCCACAGGAATAATACCTCAGTCTACAAAATCTCAATTGGAAGAGTTGGATGCAGCAGGAAAATTAATGATGATGCAAAAATCTGTGATTTTGGACACGTGTCATTTAGTAAGGAAATTCATGGGTGAAGAGCTCTAACATGAATGTCAATTGCACCATGTGTTTGGTGAACATTTATTGATCTAGAACATGAACAAAGCTAAAAATACAATTAAATACTCATTTTTATTAATGTGTGTATTTAGTAGTTGTATATATTTTGTATATATTTTATTACTTGTTTATTTGTTCTTCTCAAAATGCCTACCAATGTAAAAAATGTAAAATGTAATATTAGTACCTGTAATGTTATATTAGCCTCCCCACCGTGTTTCTTGTCTTGGCCGAAGCACGGTGTTTGGTATACCAATTTATAATTGAGAATAAATGATGATGATGATGATGATGATGTTAATAATAATAATAATATGATTATTAATAAAGCCTCTGGAATGGCTCATAGGTAGCTAGCTTCAATTGCTGTGGTCCTTGGGTTCGATTCCCGGTCGAGGCAAACATATAGTTGTAGCTTTCCTTAAAAATCGTCACTTTTTTTGTAGCTGTGTGACGAAGAAAAGCTCAAGCAGGCGAATTTTGCGAGTTACGGTGAAGAGAATACGCCATTACCGTCACCATCGTCTTCTAGTCTATAAATTCTTTGAATGTAGGTTAATAGCTTATTCAATTTGACAAATTAAAAACTGTTTGATAATTTGTTTGAATGCTATATAATGATGTACAGCATAAATTACGAATAAACTGTACGTTTGTTATAACAAGACTCGCAACTCATTTAATGTTGCACTTTCTTCATAAAATCAGTTTTCCCTTTTTTGATAATTTCATTATAAACACTATCCATCATCCTCGTTACTTCTCCCTGGCATCCTCTATTCCTTTATTTGTACAGCAATGTATAAGAGCTTTGTTCGGGTTTCACATCAGACTGAAAGGCGACAGCATACAGGTTACGACAAATCCTTTAATGGCTTTAGTTAGTCATCACTTCAAAATGTTTACGGTCATTTTGACACACATTTCCTTCGCGAGTTATCAGACTGGCATTAGTTGTTGACAATATACCAAAGCTGGACAGGATTCCTAACTATAATAATGAATCATAAATGAATCTAAGCCGATGGCATCCTGCAATCTTCACAATTCTTTAATTCTTCAAGCGTTGAGTTATGGTTCATTACGAGTCGTATTAACGCTGATCAAAGCATCTTTTTTGGATCTTTCACTAACCGTTTATGTTATAGAGGAATTGTAGAGGCCTTCACCAGAAGCCGGCCGTCGCAGAAATATCTCACAGGACTGGGCCTCCGCTAAAACTGGGCGATGTTCGATTTATTTTTGTTAAAAAGCAGACTTTTCTTAGTATCTCTTTCCTTTCATTCCCAGGCACTTCTTACGGATTTCCAGACACTTTCGTAGCACGTATTCTGGGCCACTCTGTGCAGCATATGTCTTGGAATGGCTGCTATGTGATTTCAAATGTTCGTCGGATTTTCTCATCAGTGTGGGGGAACCTTACGTACGTTTAATCATCAGGAGTGAATTAATGCATAAGCAGACAAATATCGTGCTTGCAATCTTCATTCGAAAGGCTCCATATTTCTTTTGAAACAAAATTTGGATTAGCTGATAAATATTCGAATCCCGCCTCGCGCATGGATTTTTGGTGTGTTCGTGTTGTCCAAACGTGTTCTTCATACACTTCCTTTCAAAATTAAAACAATCACAGTGTTTGCTATATGACCCGGTTTTTAAAAGATCAAAAATAGTCCATTAGCCAACCACACAACAACACAATTGGAACATCTAAGACAGCCCTATTTCATTAGATATTTTTTCTCATGAAACGTATATTGTGCACTATACAACACGATATCAATGCCAGAAGATGGAAATAACAATTTAATATAAATAAACGTCCATCATTTCAATAAACGTCCATCAAGTTTTCATTGTTACTCGAGGTCGTGAAGCCGCAGAATTGTATCATTAATGAAGCCCCTCCATCAACATTTCATCAAGTAAATTAAGAGGAATCTCGTGTATCATTACTTTTTCATGGCTATACACTTGAATAATAGTTTACAAATATATGGATAATTTGTGCTGAAAAAACAAAGGAAAATAAAAATTCTATCGTTAATTAGAGTAAGTGGGATCTCTTCAAGTTACTTTAAGGACGACAATTATTTTAAATGTTTCGGAGGTGAACACTATTTAAAATTTCAACTCAATATCACAAATGCCCAGGTTTTTCATATTAGCAATATACCATTATTTTTATGTAACAAAATTTTCAATGTCATTTTAATTTAATCCCACAGCTGGCGTATGGTCACACTTTCTGCGAGGCGACCCCGTGTATGATTCCTGGCCGGAGCGAAAATGAAACAGAACATTATATTCTAATACCTGATTGGTTGATTGAGATTCCGGGCGCGTCAAGAACTAGGTTCATTAGTCCCGTAAGAGTAGTGAATTTTTTTCTTGGGAGGTGGCGCTGGATGACGAGATCGGGCGCTGACCTACCGTCGGCTAGCGGGGTTTTCCTCAACCAGGTATCTCCCACCAGCAGAGCACCGCCCAACCGGGGCAAGCTCTAGGCTCCTGATCGGTCTCCTGGCATGTATGGTAGTGTAGTGCATGTTGGTGTAAGTGTGTGTAAGGGGAGAGGATAGGACAAGGAAGAGATCGCGTACGGTCCGTTGCCCGTTTATTAGGGTGCTTCGATTAATTTGGTGTTGATCGGAGAAACCACGGAAAAATACCGATCAGAGCAGCCGGTTGCTGGAGTTCTCTTCCAGACAGCGACTGAATTCGACCTAGCTGACAAACTAGTGTCGAAAATCCTGTCACCGTCGGGAGTCGAACCTAGGACCTCGCGGTCAAGGGGGCTGCAGTGACATCCGATCATGCCTTGAGCCATCTCTCCCGATTTTTTTAATACAACTCATTTCAGTTTCCACAGGTCTTTGATGAAAGAAAAAGCTCAGGAAGTTCTAGTAATCTCGGGTCGACGATGAGAATGTTTTATGCTCGACACGGGTCTTCCCAGGCGTGGATAATAAATAAAAGACTTAGATGAGGCTGGGAACACTGCTAAGCCAGGTAACAGCGGAGTTAATCCGACTCTAAAATTCCAAATAAAAGCATACATTTTAATTCAAGTTTCCAATTAATTCAAGAATTTCTATAAAAACCCTTACGGCAACATAACAGATTAACGTTTTTTACTACTTTTCCGGTTCGGTACATTGCCTTTCAGAGTGTTTAATATTAAAGAGATTATTAACATTTTGGACCGCTTCAAACAGAATTACAAACAGGATTATATTTAGTAATCAATACATACAATTATTTTGCTGAAAAGAAATATAAATGACGAGTCATTTTATGTCCAAAAATGCACCAGAGTATTTCTCATATTATTACCAATAAAGAATAACTCGTCGTATGAAATTTTGCAAAGTAAACTTGGGGAGAAATTTATCGAATGTTTTATTTACATATTAAGAAAATCTGACGTTGTACGCAATTGTAATCGTCTCCTATATTATTTCAGTAATAGCACCTTTTGCGTCTCTCACACGCAAACCAATCTTTATGAATGATGTCTTAAAAGAAACAAAATTTCACAGAGACGTGACGAATTGCACTTTGACTTAAAAAAAGCTAAAGATTCATGTCAAATGCAACCCGCAACACTCGGCCGCATTTATCGTTAAATAACTCTTAAACGAAGCGTTTTAGAACCTTAAAAACTAACATAAGGGTGGATTGTATTGTTATCAATTACAAAAAGACAATAGAACAACTGAAAGAGGATAAGAGGGGTCTTAAAAAATATACATTACGGGCCTAATATGGAATTCGAAAAATAGGGAAGATGCCAGGAAGTACGCCAGTAAAATATATTATCATTAAGCCCAAAATGTTTGATTCAAAACGCAAAAAATATAATTTCAAAAGTCCTCTAGCTGATAAATCAATATTGTAACAAAAACTTCCTCAATCTCAAAGTAGCTTTTTTTAACTTACTCATTCCTGCTTCACCCTTCAACAAATCTGTTTTTTGCTTCAGCGACGTCCCAATGCTTTTTAATGGACTCTGCTCTCCATTCCCTATTCTATGCACGAGCGCCGCGATAAGCTCTTTAATGTGAAGCTCTTATTTTATTTCGTGAGCAGAACCGACGAAACTCTACAATATTGAATAGGATTATAACTGACCTTAATAAACGCATTATTCTTCCAGAGAAAGAGGTAGTAATTTTCATGCTCAATTCAATGTGTGATAAATGAGGAAATAATAATAATAATAATAATAATAATAATAATAATAATAATAATAATAATAATGATAATAATAGTAATGATAATAATAATGACAATAATAATGATAATAATGATAATAATAATAATAATAATAATAATAATAATAATAATAATAATAATAATAATAATAATAATATAATAAATGAATACAAAGCCAAATCCATCATAGAAAGTAAACCTTTCAAAACGTATTACGACCATCCAATACATACTGATAAAACGATCCCGGCAAATAAACCAGACATTCTACTACATAACGTACAGAAAAAGAAAGCATTCACCATTGATGTTACACACACTGCAGATCACATCAATAAGGTAGAAACAGAAAAAATCTCAAAATACATTCCCCTATCAATAGAATATAAAGAAATATGCAAACTTGAGTCTGTTGAAATTTTACCAATTGTAATAACAGCTAAAGGTCTGGTTTACACAAATCTAAAGTATTATTTAGAAAAAGTAGGTCTTCCTCCTCACAAAATTATTTCAAAAGCTCAAAAGTCAGTCATTCTTGAAACCTGCCGGATTGTTCGCACAGACCTCAATATGCAATGCTAGGAATGTGGTATGCCTAGAGGCCCCTCAAACCATGAACCCCGGGTGAGGAATCCCCGAGAAAAAAGAAATAATAATAATAATAATAATAATAATAATAATAATAATAATAATAATAATAATAATAATAATAATAATAATAATAATAATAATAATAATAATAATAATAATAATAATAATAATAATAATAATAATAATAATAATAATAATAATAATAATAAACGATAAATACTCACGAGTAGAAAATTCGGAACAGAACTTTCTGAAATTCGAGGTTTTCCGAGGTATGCTGTATGATCGAATAATTTAAATGAACGTTCCACTCATTGTCGCTTCCCAACGATAATGAATCACTGGCTACAATGTATCACATGTCTTTAGTCACAATATTCAATAAAGTCATCTTAAATGATGTAAGTGTAAGAAACCATATTTTGCAAGTGTTAGATTGATTACTCCCCTTTGACTCCACTGACCTTTGACAAGATAATATACGATTGGTTAATAAAACTCTGGAAATCTACCGATTTTATCCTAGACTTATTGTATTATGTAAGGTTAATATGAAGCAATTGAGTACCTGACTACTTACAGGATACACAGCTGACAGCAAGTAGTAGAAACAAATGTTCAGATTAACAGAGGACTTTTTCAAGGAGATTCTCTTTCCTCTCTGCTTACATTAGTTTGATCCCATTATTTAGGTAACTGTCGCAAGCTGACTTCAGATACAGTAGTAATACATTAGCTTTACTATTAATTGCATTACTATTTAATATGGATATTAAATTGTGTACTAGAAACAAAGCTATTCTCTCTCAAATATCGTGGTAAATGTATTCAGAAATGACTTTCGTATTAAAAATTTGGGCTGGACTAACGTGCATAAGGCACTTCAGTGCGATGTAACGACAAAGAGTATTCACCACACGGTATTTCAAGTCCTTGTGCCGGGCAAAATATACAATTAAGTCTTAATATCTAGGCGTTAAGAAATAATGTGAAACCATTTCTTACGTCCCAATGAAGAAGAGCTTTTGGAAGGACTATTACAGACGAATAAGACCGGTGGAGAACGCTCGGAACTCTTGCAATAAACTCCTCGAAATAGGTATTTTAGCTGTATTTGTAGCCGAGTAGAGCTTCGGACAAGTGGACCGGACTGAGCAAGAAATTCCAACCATGTAATGGAGTGAGAGGAGACAAATGGAAACCTTCTGGCATAATGCAATACTTTGAATAGGAATGTATATTATCTGTAATAAAGATGACCTACTTATGAGGCTGTTTTTTTGATTAGTGATTCCGGACGCGTCAACTACTAAGGTTATTAGTCCATAAGTGTGGTTCATGTTTTTCCTCGTGAAGTGGCGGTGATCTTGCCTCACTAGATGATGAGATCCGTGGCCGACCTATCGTCGGCTAGCGGGATTTTCCTCTACCAGGTATCTTCCACCAGCGGGGACAAGCTCTAAGCTCTTGACCGGTCTCCCGGCACGTGTGTAGTGTAGTGCATGTAACTGTTTCTATACAGTTTGAGACTATACTGAGCATCACAAGAAAAGTAACATTAATTTTAACAATGATACATAATGCTTTATTTACCATTTGTACTGTATAAATGTGTATAAACAACCTGTAACAAGTATTGTACTACAGCCTCCGGGTCAATGACCCCCATTTCGATCAGGTTTTTCGTCCAGTTTCCCTGATCCATTGAGCAAATGCTGAGATTGCCCCTTGTTTTGCTTCTGGACATAAATGTAACTTCATTTTCTGTGCACGTCTTCTAGAATTCAGTGGGAAATACAATTATTCAAATTATCGTTTCCATGTTGTCGCGGCAGGAAGTATTATTCCGAAGGACAACATGGAAAAGAGCCCAAAATTTATTGCTTATTTATCCTTGAAAATAGATTTTATTACATGGGAGGTTTTTTTCTGTTTTCAAAATTTAAGTAGTATATGACTTAGTGTAGGGATCACAGAATTTTGAAAATGTGCACACAATTCACTTTTCCCCATAGCATGTCATACGCAGTTTTAACTGTTTTTGACGTAAAAATAAATAAAATAATAAATAAAAAATAAATAAATAAACTGTGTGTAAGCGAGGAGGAGGATAGGACAAGGAAGAAGAAGGAAAGATCTCGCGCGGTCCGTGGCTCGTTCGTTACGGTACTACTCCAGCATTCGCCTGGCATTGAACGGAGAAACCAAGGGAAACTACCTATCAGAGTCGGTAGACTTTTGCCGAAAGCAGCGAGACTGATGATGAGGGCAAAGCCGTCGATATTGTTTTTTCAATTATTTTATTATTTTGAATGGTATACATGGTATAGTTTTACAAAATCTTTTTCAAATGTTTTTGATGCTTATGATCTATTTTAAAAAACTAAACTTACTTTACAGCTATTACTTAGGGAGAAGAAACCCACTGGGCACCTCACAAGGAAATATCTAAATCTGCAAATTGGATGTAAAATACATGTTTGGGAAATTTTTTTTTATTCTGGTGGGGTTTATGGGTGCTTTGCCTAGATTGTAATGGGATACTTGTGTAATTGTTGACATATTATTGTAAAAATTATGGGATAAGTTAGTGATGTGGTGTATAATAGGTTTTAATTGATTTCTTTATGAAGCTGTTTGTTTGCTAAATAATACAGGGTGCTTTGGTTATTGTTCGAAGGAATTTGTTCTGTATGACCTGTATTTTATGTATATTGGTTTTTGCTGCATTGATCCAGACAGGGCAAGCGTAGAGCATTAAGGGTCTAATTATGGCTGTATATATGAGTTTGGCATTTTATATTGTTATTTTACTGTGGTTGTTTATTAATGGCTTTAATTGAAATAGTTTGACTTTTGCTTGTTGTGTTTTAATGTCTATATGCTCTTTCCAGTTGAGTTTAGTGTCTAGATGCAGACCTAGATATTTCACTGTTTTGTTTTGTGGAGCCCAAGGAATGATGTTATTGTTCAGTGTGAGAGGTGGTGGTGTTGAAATTGTTTTTAATGAAAATATTTTTGCTGTTGACTTAGATGGGTTTAATTTAATTTTCAATTTGTTTGACCAAAAATCTATTTGATTTAGATGTTGCTGCAATGTGTTTCTTATAGTGTCAAGTGATATGTTTGAACAATACAATGCTGTATCATCTGCAAATTGTGCTGTTTTGACTGTGTTGGATGTAGGGATATCAGCTGTGTAAAGATTGACAGGTGACAATGGGGAGCCCTGCGGATGTCCAGCATATATTGGTTTGGGGTTTTAGAGATAATTAGCCGTCGATAGTCAGCTATTTGAATAAAAATACTACTACTAAGTCTTATATAATTTTAGCTCATTTTTATGTCGTAGGGACCGCGAGCCCAAAAGTTATTTTAAATCAAAGTAGGTTCTGTTTGCCATATTTATCCTTGCCTTAATTTCAACTGCCGAAGAGTTATCATGCGTCAGAAGGGTTCCAAGATATTTAAAAGCGTTTACTCCTTCAAAGGAGCATTCCCCTATTTCAGTTTATTTCATGTTAGTTTTATTCTTGGTTGAATCCATATATTTGGTTTTTCTACTATTGACACTGGCTCCAATCTCTTTTGCAGCATCAATCAAACTTGATGCCGCTTCCAGTTACGCCGTTATAGTTCTCCCCACAATCACTATATCATCTGCGTAGGCCAAGAGTTGTACCGATATTCTCTCGATCCCTAGTATTTGCCTAGTATTGATCAGAAAAACTGCGGAAGCTACCGATAAAAGCAGACGGTTTCTAGCTGATGTAGCTGGTGTCGAGAATCCGCTACCGACGGGACTCCTACCCTACAACCTCTCAGCCAACGATGCTGCAGGTGAAGGGCTGTTGCCATTGAGCTGCCACAGTCGGTGCTGCAGAGACGTGGCAATGCTGACTGAACTTAACTCAGATGGTCATCGGCACAATTATGTAGGCTGCGGACCGGGAACGGTAGATCAGTGCATCAACTGATGTCACTGCAGCGCCTCTGACCGGGAGGTCCTAGGTTCGAGTCTTGACGGCGGCAGGATTTTCGACACTAGCTTTTCAGCTAAGTCGAATTTAGTCGCTGTCTGGAGGAGAATTCTAGCGGCCGGCTGCTCTGGTCGGTAGTTTTCCGTGGTTTCTCCGATCAACACCAGGCGAATGCCGGAACAGTACCCTACCAAACGGGCCACGGACCGCGCGCGATCTGTCCTTCGTCTTCCTTGTCCTATCTTCTCCCCCTTACACGCACACTTACACTAACATGCACTACACTACCACATATTCCGGGAGACCGGTCGGGAGCTGAGAGGTTGTCTCGGCTGGGGCGGTGCTCCGTTAGTGGGAGAGTCCTGGTTAGGGGGAAAACCCACTAGCCGACGGTAGGTCGGCGCCGGATCTCGCCATCCAGCAGGGGAAGATCACCGCCAACTCCCGAGAAAAAAACATGCACTACACTAACGGGACTAATGACCAAAGCAGTGGACGTGCCCGGAAACACAAAAAATCAATCAATCAATGTAGGCTGCGAGTATAACCGTACTTCCACAATTGCGTAGGCAGGCTTTGAAAGGAGCGTGATAGCGTGTTGCTGTGTTCGCAGGCGGTGGCCAAGACGTCGGCGAGGACTCCTTGGGCGCTGGCGGCCTCGTCGAGAGGCTGTGGGCGAACGCGTCGCTGCGCCTCCAGGGCCACGGCCTCCCCTTCTTCGACGCCTGGGCGCAGTACTCTGCGCGCGCAGACGGCGCAGCCACGCGCCTGCACGCGGCCTTCGCCCGCGGGCCCTCCGCCCACGCGCCGCCCTTCCAGGTACGCCTTTGCCAGTCGCCCTTTTCTTCCTCGTTATTAGGGGAACGCCACCAGCAACAGCCACTTCAAGCTTAATATCAGGGAAATAAACTAGTGGGGCTGAACAGCACGTACGTTCTCGCCCGTGTTTTTGCCCGAATTTAAGGGGCCGCAACATCAGTCAGATTGATTGGGAAATATCAGTTTGGGAAAAAAATCGGCAGAACGTTTTATTCCCTAGTGTTCTTCACAGACGGACGGACAGACAGACAGCCGGTTTGCTGTCTGTTGCGAAAACATGGATTCTGGTTACATCACACCTAAATGATTTTTTTCTAAATTTAGCAACTGAATTTATCCACTTTTTCATTACCAGTGCCTTGTAACACGAGTTTTTCTGCTGATAATTTGCCGTTTGTTTGCGCAGAATTACAAAACCTACTCTACTCCGTAGCGAGAATATAATTTGAAGGCTTCTCTCTTCAGATTCGCAAGACACGGAGTGTATGCCTGAAGGAAACCGAATTTTTTTCGTCTTCTAGGGGCAGGGAGGAATTTCTTTCCGTTATGTTCCATTATGTCAGTTCCTTTATGTTTTATAATTTGAGATTGAAAGGAATGCAATTCATTAAAAAAATATTTCCTCAAAAACCGCTCCAAATTTATTCTTCAATTTTTTTCCACGAATTAAGGGACGCTTAGAAGAATAGTGCTGGTCTAATTTTCTCCAAAATCTTTAAATTTTCGAAAATTGAAAATTTAGAAATAATGCGAAAAAAATAGTTGTAGTACCACCAGTTTAATTTGTTGCACCTATTTCGCAACACATCTCTCAGTTCTTTTGGGCATTGAGCATATATGGAAAAATCATCCATTAAATCTTGTCGTCTGTCTTGTAACGTCGCAGTCAGTGAATGCCTTTTATTGCTTCGACCAAGGGCTTGGCACTGCTAGTAACGGGGGTTCCCGGACGGTCACCACCCGTATTCGCGTAGTGTTTCGAGATGCTCAACATCCGTGTCATCACGGAGCGTAGTTAAGCTGACATACAATTGATGTACATTGAGTATACAATTTTCCTAACATCCATTAATTAGACCAAAATTAAACTTAAAGATGTTCCTTCATCAATGAACCAAAATGAAGAACCCATTGGAATATTTTTAGATCTTTCGAAAGCTTTTGACGTTATAAACCAAAATGTTATTAACGTTATTGACGTTATCTTCAACTCAAAATTACCTTCATATGGAATTCGTAGTATTGCCCTAGATTGGATAACCTCGTACCTTAAACGTCGATCTCAAAGAGTAGAAATACCGTACTGGCACGAAAGGACATTATTTACTTATCTTCCAAATTATTTACCAATTCAACAAGGTTCGATCTTTGGTCCTATCCTCTTTCTATTGTACGTAAACGATATGCCTTCGTCTATTAAAAATGGAAGAACAGCTCTGTTTGCGGATGACACGAATGTTCTTTGCAAAAATGAAACAATAAATAGTACAATTTCAGAAGTTTCAAATTGGTTTTGTAATAATAAATTAATAGATAACGAAGGAAAAACGGTTTCAATGCATTTCTGCATTTCAAATCGGAAATCGCATGCTGAATTGAAAACGAACAATATGCAATTAGCTGATGTTAAGGTAACAAAATTTCTAGGTCTCAATTCAGTCAAACCTCAAATGGAATGTACATATAACAGAATTAAACACTAAATTAAGCTCATTATGTTACGCATTCAGAATACTTTCAAATTCTGTCAGCCTTCATGCAGCTCGTTGCGTGTATTTTGCAAATGTACATTCCCGCCTGAGATATGACACAATATTCTGGGGAAGCTCATCCTTCAGTGCCCAGACATCCTTTAGATTGCAAAAGAAAATTATCCGAATAATGAAAAAATGACGTCCAGGTGATCCCTGGAAGCCTCTTTCATCGAGTGTGGAATCTTACCATTGCCTTGCCTATTTATTTACGAATCTGTAATATTTGTCGAAACTGGTTTTCTTTACGGGGGACATATTTTCATGCAATACTGATGTTTATAGGTACTACACACATCGTAGAAATCATGTTCATCAAGTGTCAGTATCAACAGCTCACTCCAAGGAATCCACATACAATAAATACATGTATGTTACTTTACAACGAATTGTCAGATGACATTAAACAATCAAAACCTGTACACAAATTTAAGTTAAAGTAAAATATTTTATGTTGCATAACTGTTTCTATACAATTAGAGTACAATACAATTACAATTCTGATCATTAAAACCAAAAATGTTTATTTTAACAAAGCAATGATATATTATAATGAATTAGTTTTCATTTGTATTGTATAATAAAAATGACTTCATATGCCCGTAACAAGTAATGTACTTCAGCTTCGGGCCAATGACCCCCACCTCGATCGGCTTTTTGTCCAGTTTCCCTGATCTATTGATCAAATGCTGAGATGGGCCCTTGACTCGCTTCTGTTCGTAAATGTAGCTTCACTTGTGCACGTTTTGTTCAGCTCCCTCTTTGCTTGTAGTGGTAATAGAGCTTAGGGTGAGTTTTGTTGGCAATGCAGAAAAATCAAATCTGCATTTCATTTACCGTTACAAGTAAGTTTTCTATAACTTGGTCTAAAATGTTTAGTTTTTGAACTTTTAGTCTCGCGCTTTTTAAGAAAGTATCTCTTGAGTTTCAGAATCTTTCTTTTTATCCCCCATACGTCACATAATTTATTTTACTGTTTTTGATTAAATAAATATCTAAATATTTATACTTGAATTTCAATAAATTTACTTATTATTGCAATTTTTATTGATTTTTTGCCATCTGACATTTGCCTATCACACTAAATTCCATAGATCACATATATGCGGGAAGGAAGGTCCACATAAGAATTGTATAATCACCATAGTTACAATGTCGTATAATGCCTTTTAGAGGCGGAGGTAGAACGAAAATAATGTATTATTTTTCTTTTGTTTTATATTTAAATAATATGCTGTAAATATTTTACTTATATTGGCGTTGGCATAATGTATCATTAACCGGTTTGTTTCCGGGCCATACATTCTCAAACACGTACAGGTGATAGAATATCGCATGGTCATTAGTACTAGAACTGTACTTTCAATTATTAGGAGGCGACTACTGAAACAAAATTTATGTACAAGGAAAAACAGTTCTTTTGCCATCACTTTATTACAGTCAAGCCACAATCCAAATCCAATCCAAAATACAAGTCAGGTCACAACCAAAATTCCTGAAGATGTACCTATGCGAAGCCAAGTTTCAGTCCGCCAGAAAAATCACACACCGTAGCACACGCACGTCAACCAGAACCCATTACTGTCACTAGGCACTCTATTACTGCTTTCGAAATGTCACTGTCTACCGCCTCGGACGGGGCCCTATATATACGCCCCGAGGCATCGGAGCGAGTCTCTCACTTCCCGCCTCCGTGGCGGGGAATCGATGGCCCCTCCGGTGACCGCCTTCCCGACTCGGTCCGGTGCCCACGGAGAAGCGCCGCCGCTTGCTCTGCTCCTGGTGGCGTCTTTCCGTACTGCTCATTCCTTCTCTGGTCGCGGCCCTCGGCGCAACCCTGCAGCGGCCACAGTGGGCCGCAACTATACTGTCCGGTACAGTGTGCCCACCTCACCGAACCTCGTGGTCACAAATGCTGTGATACACAGCAAAATTGATGTTTGGAAATAGAATAGATTTGATGCAATTGATCTATTCAGATGTAGGTAATCCTCTTTGAGTTTTGTAGCCACTGTTTACATTTCGATTTTGCTTAAGACATGGACGATGTGTGTAGTGTCAGGGTGGGACAGACCCAACATCCATGCATCGCCATCCAAATCCACTTCCTTTCCGTTTTAGGCTGTGATATCTTCCTCCTTCCCTTACACGAGTCCCTCTTATTTATAGATGTTTATCCGTGTGTGACAGGATCTCTTCTCACGCCCACCGTGCATTACCTTTCGAACTACACAAATTAAATCCAGGCCTGCGGAAATCGTAGGAGCTTTCTTTGGAGCCAATTGCAGGTTGTGCCGAAGTTCTGTCATTCCCCGATGCTGTGTTGGGCGTGAGGTTGTAGATCCTATAATTTTGCAACTTTTGGTTGGTTGGTTAGTGATTCCGGGCGCGGCAAAAGCTTAGGTCATTATTCCCGTAAATGTAGTTCGTGTTCTTTCCCTCGTGAGTTGGCGGTGTTGTTCCCCAGCTGGATGGCGAGATTCAGCGCCGATCTACCGCCGGCTACCGGGGTTTCTCCCACCAGCTGGGCACCACCCCAGTCGCGACAAGCTCTAAGATCCCGACCGATCTCCTGAAATATGTGGTAGTGTAGTTTTTGATTGATTGATTTTTTCGGTTTTTCCGGGCGCGTCAACAGTTACAGTCATTAGTCCCGTTAGTGTAGTGCATGTTTTTTTATTTGGAGATGGCAGATCTTCCCCTGCTGGATGGCGAGATTCGGCACCGACCTACCGTCGGCTAGTGAGGTTTCCCTTTAACCAGGACTCTCCCACCAGTGGGGCACAGCCCCAGCCGGGATAAGCTCTAAGCTCCCGATCGGTCTCCCGGAATATGTGGTAGTGTAGTGCATGTTAGTGTAAGTGTGTGTGTAAGGGAGAGGGTAGGATAAGGAAGAGGAAGGACAGATCGCGCGCGGTCCGTGGTCCGTTTGGTAGGGTACTGCTCCGGCATTCGCCTGGTGTTGATCGCAGAAACCACGAAAAACTACAGATCAAAGCAGCCGGCCGCTAAAATTCTCCTCCAAACAGCGACTGAATTCGACCTAGCAGAACAGCTAGTGTCGAAAATTCTGCTGCCGTCGGGAATCGAACCTAGGACCTCCCGGTTAGATGCGCCGCAGTGACATCAGTTGACGCACTGAGTTACTGTTGAGTTCCTGGTTCTTGCATCTTATTTTAACCCCTGCCACTCCTTACAAGACAGACACCCTAACCCATAACGTAGCGAGCGTGATCTAGATTTGTCGGTAGGGTTCTTCCGCAGGATAGGTGAAGTACTTCAACAGCATCATCAAACTTGAAAAGAAAACGGGGAGGGGCCGACGCGCTGCCTTCGACAGCCGAGGAGGGGAAGGGTCGTGACCCGCCTCCAAGTTGAATGGAAAAAGTCAAGGGGGACAGGACACTGGCCCGAAAACAGCGGCGCAGGGGACTAGAAAGCAGGGAGGAAGGTCGGTTCTTCATAAGGGCTGAGAGGTTTGAGGTGTTCCCACCCAAAAACTATATGTGCGTATACATGCAAAAGAACAAATCGAGTGAGGATCTAATATAAATGACAAAATAATTTCCGAAGTTTTATTTGCTAGGGGTGTTCCTTTCCCACTGGAACATGAGATCTGACGCTTCCAACACCTAGCAGTGACCGGGAGCGGTGGCTCAGTGCATCAGCTGATGTCACTACAGTGCCTCTAACCGGGAGGTCCTAGGTCGGCAGGATTATCGACACTAGCTTTTCAACTAGGTCCAATTCAGTTGCTGTATGGAGGAGAATTCTAGCAGCCAGCTCCTCTGATCGGCAGTTTACCGTGGTTTCTCCGATCAACATCAGGCCAATGCCGGAGCAGTACCCTAACAAACGGGCCACGGAACGCGCGCGAAATTTCTTTCCTCTTCCTAGTTCTATCATACCTTACACACACACACACACACTTACACGAACATGCAATACACTACCACACGTGCCAGGAGACCGCTCGGGGATATAGAACTTGTCCCGTCTGGGGCGGTGCCCCGCTGAAGGGAGATACCTATTTTGGGAAAACCCCGCTAGTCGACGGTAGGTGGTCGCTGGATCTCGCCATCCAGTGGGGAAAGATCACAGCTATCTCCTGATGAAAAAACATGCACTATACTTGCGGGAATGACCTCAGAAGTTGACGCGCCCGGAATCACTAACAATCAATCAACCTAGCAGTGGTTTTCTCTTCAGATATCTCTTCGAGCAAGGCACCGCTACATACGCGACAAGCCGTCAGCTCCCGACTGAACTCCGAACAAGTAGCGTAATGTACGCTAGTGTGCGAGTGAGAGTGTCAGAGGCGAGGAAAACGATGAGGAAGAAAATTTGCGCGCGGTCCGTGGTTTTATTTTTTAGGTTTATGCTCCCGTATTCGCCTTGTATCGAAGAAAACATTGAAAACTACAGAACAGAGCGATCGGCCACTTGAATTCTTCCCCAGAGACATTGAATTCAATCTACATCTTGCATCTATGTAACTAGTGTCCAAAATTTACCATTGTCTGCACTCGAACCCTCGGAGTTCCCGACCAGAGATGCTTCAAAAGGTTTGTTATTGCTGTTAAACTATTGCAGCCGGTCAACAAAATACGGAAATAATCGAATCAAGGAATCCAAATCGGGGAAATTAGAAAATAAAACTTTCCATCGAGCATTCTTAAAACGAATTCAAAAAATATATAAAATTATTCTGTGTGCAACGTGAGCGAAGATATATTCCCTTAATTGATCACTCGTGTGATCAATTCTTCCATCCTGGAGAAAAATATGAATTCGCAACTTTATTTCCGAGAATCCAGACATACGATTCACATACATAACAACGTGCATTCCTTTCCTGTGTACGCCAATATGTGTGGCGTAATATTGCATCTATGACTGACCATCGATCGTGTTCTCAGAAAACGTCTGCAATTGAGAACATTGTTACTTGTTTTTCTGCGAGGAAACAAGTACCGCCACGTGTCCAGAAATGTTTGCCCTACTGACCGACGGTTGTATTTTTCATTGAGGACATTTTTTATTCGCGCTCTCATAATTATTTTAATAAACCGGACGATAATTTTTCAGCCTGGCAGTAGTGCAGATCAGTGGTTATCAAACTTTTCAAAGACAGTATTACTCACACACGACTGAGTTTTCGTATCTGTTGGGTTGCACGGAAAAGGCATGTAATGCTAGGGACCAATATGGCGATTTTTTTTATAGAAAAGCATATTTTGAATTTCCGTGAAACAGAAAAAGTGTAATTTTCTTGTTCGTATAAGTAGTAAATTATTTCCTTTTCTTTGTAGTTTGTTCAAAATACATGGGGGTTCTCGATACTAAAAAAATGTTTCTTCCAACCTGTGCTACACCGTCTACATTAAAGCTAGATATTTTTTTAATGCAATCTCTTCTTTAATATAAGGTACTAAAACATTTTTTTAAACTTTTCAAATTATTGCAGTTATGGCGTACTTTTATGTTTAATGTGTTTGAATCGCCGCAACATCAAGAATTGACAATAGCATGAGAAGTAGAATGGTTTTAACATTCGGTTAAATAGTGTCGCGTACCCATACTGATCGTATTTAAATCTCAGGTTCAATAAGTATTTTTATTTTTTTAAATACACTATTTGCAAGAATATAGTAGAATACTATGCATTGAATGGGAAATAGAACTTTTAATTTAAACCTTTGAATTGAAAAAAATAATAAAGAGTTGTTCAAACCTGTTAAGCTTCTTTTACTTAGAAATGGCTGTGGGTGACTGAATGTCTTAGATGTGAATGACTTAGAAGTGTTTGTAGGATACAAATTGCAATATTATAATACAGCCATACCTTATTATTAATACGAGAAAGAACATGCTGTTGTAGCTCTAAAAATCTTGTTCTATAATTGAATGATAAGATTTTAATGTATGTAACCACTCCACAGGCGAGCTCGTATTCCGGGCAATTATAACAAATTTTTTGAGTAGATACATCGTTCCAATCTTCATATCCAATCACCACTTTTGAACAATAATGTATTTTCCAACCAGGCCCCTTCTCAAAGATAAAAATTCACAACATTCGTAAAACCAACCGGGAAAAATTATGGATTTTGCAATTTGCTTCTTTCTGTAGTAAAATGATGAACTACTATTTTCTACCCTAGCAACTTCTATTGAGAGTTAATATGTGGTTAGAAATACTTGTAACTATTTAATGAAATATATTTATTACTGTACCTCATATTTTTTACTGGGAATCGTCGGAGCACAAGAAGTTATTAAATCTAAAAAATCGTAAGTTTTTAGTCCCGTGAAAAAACATATTTATAAATATTTCCTAGAAAACAATTTTTAAATATTAAACTTAACATTTTATACTTAACATTTTTCCTCGTTCTTTTCTTTCGTCTAATTTCTACAGTTCTAATTAATTCTCTCCCGCGAACTCGAGATTTTTGCCCAATGAACGGTTAATACAATTATTATCGCGTGCCTCACTGCAAACAACTTGGAGCGTCACCTTAATGCTGCTGCCCTGCCTGACTTCTTTTCTGCATTCATAAACTTCTAAAATTTGAGCTACTGATGACAGGAAAAGTAAAAAGTTCCTGATAAGATAATACGACGAGCTATATGAATTTCCATCTCGTGGCATCGCTATCGACTCCCAGCCCCTTCGACTATTTAAGAGAAAATGTGCTTCTGCTCCCTTCTATTACTCCAGACGCGAGGCTACCTCGTCGAAGTTTGCTCGATGTCTTCTCGCCACTTCGTGTCGTTTTCCACTTTGCTGAAGCTCGCCTCGCTTCAAACAGGAGCTTCCTTCCTTTTCTTCATTTTCAGATGAATGTCAGTAAATTTCAGTCCTAGCGGGAATTTAAACAATTCTTATTGTCATTTTATTATTATAATTATTATTATTTATTATATTATTATTATCTCCCCTCAAGTAATTCTATATTACCTACATTCATATATTCTATATTCAAGTAAATTTATATTACCACGTGCCTCTTTTATATCATGCACGAGGTATACTTTGCCGAAACGCATCAGTAATCATATTTCGCATTACAATTGACCGCCCCTTTTTTTAGCAAAATGGAAATTACTCTTACTGGATGCAAAACGAATCGTTCTGTCGATCACTTAAATGTCTCTTCGTACACCACTCAACGATGGACATCTTACTCTAGCTGTCCTTGGAAACGAACCGATCATCGTGAAAACAACCTTCTGTCTGCGCAATGATCATTTGCTCATTATTGATTGCTCTTCCAACATGACCCAGAAAGCGATATAACGGAGTTTATTTTATTCATTTTTTAAGGTCGCTTTTTAACAACTCGGTAATACAGTGACCGCGATACAGCGACCGCAATGAACTCGCGGCATTTCCACCCGAGGCAGCTACAGCCTTAACGACGTCTGCTAACCAGGCCGGCGACAAATGATTCAGTTTAACAACATTTGTTAAACTGAATCATGTAAAGAAGCAGAGTCGAGTTCTCCTCCACTCTCACTCCCGTAATGTGTGATCTGTCAGAATACTACAATAGAAGACCTATTTGGCAGCAAATGAAATGGCTTCGCTCAGATTAAAATCCTTCTTCTGCAAAATGACAACTTTTTAGACGTGTCATAATTCTTGTTCGCAGGTGATAAGTGCATATTAGTAATGCAGTAAGAATGTTTTAACCATTTTAACATGCAATTACGCGAAGAAAAATACACTTGAGAATAATGAAACAGTTCTTATGGATAATGACTTTTTAAAAATTTATTTTCCATGTGGATCAGCTCTTCGCGGCCAATAAAAATATTGGCAGTTTGGTCCATGTGACTTGCTGATGCTGCAAGTTGATCATGAACGGCAATGGAATTCCTTCCATGAAAGCCACTATTGCAGGATACGTGGAATCACAGCCATTGGCATGCTCGAATTTGAGGTGCATCCGCAAGATTGTGTTTCACTCGATGAAAAAAACACTCGCTATGCGCGAGACCGTCTCTATTACTCTGGGTCTCTGTAATTTGAGGAATCTCCATTCTAGCAGCGGAGATACTAGAATTCCCTCCAGGAATGGCAGTGATACAGATTACATAGTATCACTCGCTCGGGTATGCTTGCCATTGTGATACATTCCGCATTCATGACGCACTTGATTTACCATTTTCACCAACACAGAAGATGGATATTGGAGACGTCGTCGAGATCCACTATCTATAATAGTAAAATAGGCTGTGTAGGGAGAGAATCTTAATACTCAAGAAAACCTGCGCAAGTTGTTCTCTCATGTCATGGAGTTTTTTAGTGTTTTTATTGCAGCAACAAATACAAATAAGTAGTGTATAATGGGAGGAAAGGGAGTAATTTTTCACAAACAATATTTATTGGAAAAACAATTAATAACTCAGGAGACACATTTCGATAATTTTAACCAGCTTAGTGCATCTACAGAAAATTAATTGCAAAATGGAAATTAACTTGAAATATACAATATTTACGAATTCCAAAATTATAAAATGAATTATAATACGAATGAAACATAATTCAGGCGTCCAGTAAGAGAGGGAGCTATCCCACCAAACTCAAAATATCGATTATGAACGTATTCGATTACGAACACCTTGAATATGTCAATAATCTGATGTTTTGAATTTTGTGGACTAACTTCCCCTCTCACTGGATGCCTCAATTATTATTTACCGAAGTAACTTGTCAAACATAAGTAGTGGTGTGTGCTCCTTGACCGGTGCCAATATGTGTACTGGTCTGTGGGGGGGAGGCGCCTTACAGGGACATTTAGGAGACGGGTAAGTTTCAAATTGGTTTGATCATTGAGACAGTAGTTCCTTGAATTTTAAACTAATTTGAAAATTTCAAAATTTTTTAGAATATTTAATTTTGGGCTTATGTGTTCCTCATACAATATTTTAAAATGTGGTCAAATGCATGTTGATTCTCAAGGAGATGAGAGACAAAAATTAAGTGTTCTTGTAATCTCCATGATGGATTAAATAGTTAGTGATTCCCGGCGCGTCAACTACCGAGGTCATTATTCCCGTAAGTGTAGCGCAGGTTTTTGCATCGTGAGGTGGCGATGATCTTCCGCCACTGGATGGCGAAATCCGACGCCGACGTACCGTCGATTAGCGGAGTTTTCCTCAAACACGCATCTCCCACCAGCGAAGCACCGCCCCAGCCGGGACAAGTTCTAAGTCCCCGACCGGTCTCCCGGCTTGTGTGGTAGTGTAGTGCATGTTAGTGTAAATGTCTGTGTAAGAGGTGAGGATAGGACAAGGAAGAGGAAGGAAAAATCGCGCGCGTTCCGTGGCCCGTTTGATAGGATACTATTCCGGCATTCGCCTGGTGTTGATCGGAGAAACCACGGAAAACTACCGATCAGAGCAGCCGGCCGCTAGAATTCGCCTCCAGACAGCGACTGAATTTGACTGAGATGAAAAGTTAATGTCGAAAATCCTGCCGCCGCGACGGCGCGCCGTCGGGACTCAAACCTAACACCTCCCGGTCAGAGGCACTACAGTGACACCAGTTGATACACTGAGCCACCGTGTTCCTTAATTCTGCAAGAGAATTTCCTGCTAGTTTGCCCCATATAGGCTGAATTGTAGTCCTTTGCAATTTAGTTGATATAATCCACTTTTCTTCTTTGGGATCTGTATCTTTATTTTAAGGGAATGGATTTTGAATTATTCTTAGTAATCGTGTAGGAGACTTGACTATTTGGTTTTTGAGGCAATGCCCTATCCTTTGAGAAACAGAGCCGACAAATTATATACTGACATATATTTTTTTGTTATTGTCAGTAAAGTTTGGGAGAATATTTTTTCAATTAATAATTTATTTTCTTTTTGTTTGATAATGCTATATATGATTCGAGGATTATAGTCATTCTGAACAGCTATGTTTGACAGATTGTATTTTGTTAATTTCATCTGTGTAGTCTGATTTTTCCTTGGGAACTTTTAAAAGGCGACGAATGCAAGCGCGCAGATGATTTTCTCCCCCATACGTCACATACAAGTTTTGGCTGTTTTTGACTAAATAAATAAATAAAAGAGCTGCAAATAAGGAATGATACAGATAAGTAGACACAAATAAGTACAAACAAAAATTCGTAGAGACACAAGTAAGTAGAGATGCTTCGTACAAGACGCAAAACTGCTGACCGGCAATGTTACTCAGGAAGTCTCAAGAGCTGTGGTCCCCCGCATAAGACATTTTTTGCCGATAAAAAGAAATGAGAACAGATTTCCCGAGACAGGCGCAATATTTCGAAACGGCAATCCCACGGGACAAGTCTGGAGGTGTGTATCGCGGTTTGCATGCACGGGGAAGGCGGTACCCACGGCAGTGACATGAGGTTTTCCTTTTGAAGGCCGTACCTAATAATAGCAACAATGCTATTCGGTTTAACTGAATAGCAAACCTACAAATTCAATGTTGAATAATTTACCAAGCAGTAGTCAACATATTTATGTACAGTATGTTACATATGGGGGCGGATTTTGATGACCTTAAAACATCGCCAAAAAATCAATAAAATGCTCTTAAAGTACTTTTTCAAAATGCCGTAAAACCAAAGAAAAATGACGGAAAAAATCTTATCAAAACCATTTCGTATGAACAACTCAAGCTGTTGGATACGTTACTGATTTAAGCTGGAAGCTTTTTCCATTTGTTCGAGTGAGCTTTACTTGCAAACTTTTAGTTTGGACTGTTTTTTGCCAGGAACTCTCCGTCTTTAGTTATCCCGAAATCGGCGGAACCGGCAATGGCGATGATATACGTCACAAAAATTATATACAACGGCTGTCAAAACAATTTCTGAGCGAACAAATAGGATAGGCTACTGAGTTATTCAGTGAATAACATTTGTTGAATCTCGTAAATATTATTTCAAGCAAGTCCAATTGAAAATGACATTAAAATGGATGAAATCAGCAAAAAATGCATTAAAATGACTCGAAAAAGTGAAACATGACTTATTCGAAATCGACAAAAATGCAAAATAATGACCTATAAAAATGGGTGATTTCCTTTTGTTATAACATAAAATGCATTTCTTCGTACTAAACGGCATTGTTCTCGAGTGAAAAAAAGGACATTTCATTAAAATCCGACCTCTACTTATATATTTTCTGTGGCTTCTAAAAGGCCTCGGGAAGGAAGCGACGCTCTTTCTTGCCGCTGCGAGCAAGGGCGGGGGTTGTCATAGCAACTGATAAGCCGCAGAAAGAAAAGATCTTTGCAGACCTCGCTCTCGAGAGATTTGTTCGTTGGGGATCTCTAGCCTCATTTAATGACAAGTTGAGTGCAAAATTCACGAGATACACGCTTCTCTTATAATGAACGCTGTACATTCGGCAACAAATCAGAAACCATAATCCCTTTTCAAAATATTATCCCTTACCGTAACGAATCGACTCCGTTGTCGCGTCGAGTGGTGGGTAGGAAGGTAAGGTAATACGTTTCGAGTTATTTTTAGTTTAGAGAATTAATTAAAAAGTATTTTTCTATTATGTGAATTGAAATTTTTAAGTTGGACGCGTTCAAGGTCGGTTTGTGTTAATCGCGCTAAGCGAAGCGTCAACGATACCTTAAATGTTGGTCTAAAAAGTACTTTGGAATAAAATACGTTTGAATTCATATGTTGGAGAGACTCAAGGAAAAAACCTTACGTTAAAATAACCCATAACAAATAAATCGTCATGTTAATAGCGTAAGCCGAGGGCTGAATCCTCGTCACGAAATTGGACACGCCAAGCGAAGCGTCAACTCGCCCTTAAAGTTTGAGGTTATAAATATGACACCATACCGGGCGCGAGTCCGTGTTGCCATTTGCCGCGTTCTGGCCAAGTATGCCGATTCATTCGCGTTCATTACGATAAGGGAGAAGAGCAGAATAAATTCTTGGTCTCGATTTATAATACACTTTTCTGGTGAAAGGGACAACAAGTCTTAACCTGTGGTACATTAATCCTATCATATGGTAGCTATAAATTCTCTAATGCATTTCCTTTTAACACGTTTTAACTTCGTGAAACACTATCCAAGGAAAATACACTAGTTGAAGAAAATCACCTAAATAACTTTTTCCAATAACGCAGTTTAGGATTTCATTTCGATTGATTGATTGATTTTTTCGTGTTTCCGGGCGCGTCAACTGCTTCGGTCATTAGTCCCGTTAGTGTAGTGCATGTTTTTTTCTCGGGAGATGGTGGTGATCTTCCCCCACTGGACGGCGAGATAAGGCGCCGACCAACCGTCGGCTAGTGGGGTTTCTTCCTAACCAGGACTCTCCCACCAGCGGGATTCGAAGCTCCCGACCGGTCTCCTGGAATATGTGGCAGTGTAGTGTATGTTAGTGTAAGTGTGTGTGTGTGTGTAAGTAACAAGGAAGAGGAAGGATGGATCGCGAGCGGTCCGTGGCCCGTTTGGTAGGGTACTGCTCCGGCATTCGCCTGGTGTTGATCGGAGAAACCACGGAAAAATACCGATCAGAGCAGCCGGCCGCTAGAATTCTCCTCCAGACAGCGAGTGAATTCGACCTAGCTGAAAAGCTAGTGTTGAAAATCCTGCCGCCGGTAGGACTCGAACCTAGGACCTCCCGGTCAGAGACGCTGCAGTGACATCAGTTGATGCACCGAGCTACCGCTCCCGGTGAATTTCACTTCGAATTTTATATACTTCATTCATTAACTACTTTAGAATTTCAAGATAGAGCCACGCGTAGACGAACACTCCACTACTGAATTCACAGAAACTCCAACTAAACTTCTTCAGTCTTTTCCCTCCGCGTCTGCCAGCGCTATTTTGTACGGTAACTGTTCGTTCCTACTTCCGCGTAACGCTTTCTCGCACGAAAACGACGCTTCATATTTGCCTTTCATTAGTGGCAGTTGTTCACGAGAGGCTGATTTTAGCGCGGCTCCCCAGTGCCCGCGGACGTCGCCGAGCAGCAACTTCGTGACTTATTTGTCCTATTTTGTAGCGGTTACATTACATCCACATCCTATCCCCGATCACATATTCGCAGTATTCTAGAAGACGGTACTAACCCAATCTGAAGGTAAAATATAAAAGAAATCTTATATCTGCAGTGCACGCAGATCCGGATGACGATTGAATATTGAAAGAAGTTTCCAGAATACTCTCATATTCCCTTCAAGTTACAATGTCGATTATTCGTACAAAATAGAATACCTAGTAAGACGGAGCCTTCTTGAGAATTGTCGAGAATCTCGAATCCCATGACGTCCGTCTCAAGAGTTACTGGGCAGATAATTTCTCATCACTACAGAACATTTTGCTCCAACTGGGGAGCTATCCGAATTCAACCTGAAGTAAATACTAAGTCCTTTAAAATTTCCTGTTCTCAGAAGAATTCTTGAAGCTTTCCTTCTCCCCAAAGTCACACGGAATAAATTTGCTTTCTGACCTCAAACATTCTGATTGATTACATTTTCTGAAGATTGAGAATGCAACTAAATGCATGTTTCAATTTTCCGATCTTGTAAGTTTAACAATCAAACTATTGTTAAATGCTTAATAATAAATATTTTCTAGATATTTCTTTGCAATATTCATTGCGTTCAGATCATAAAACGCGCGTTTTAGTGCAGAATGTTAAGTGATTGTGAATGAAATATTTTCCCAGTATTTAGCAAATCTGAAGCTATTGTTGTACCTAAACAGTCGAGTTCCCATGAATTGGAGCTTATAGAAGGATTGCTTCTGGCTCAGGTTGTTCATCCTCTTTCTCAGAAGAGCGTTCGATAGCTTAATAATGTCTTTTCAAAAATTAAATACGGACCGCTCGTTCTGGGAGCTCTTTTATGTTGTACCACGCGCACTACCTACGCTTCTCGTAAGGATATCGTTTATCGTCAAGATCAGGCTGAAAACTGATCAGAAGTGACTCCATAAAAACGTTTTTCGTATTTATAAATAAAAATAAATTCACGAGTTTATGTCAGTTGTCATTCTTCATGCTTTGTATGATTATTAGGGCGCCGAAGTTAATGACCTAAAAATGTGATAAATCTGATAAGCATACAAATGTGATTAAGCATTTATGACCTAAAATATGAAAATATAACCATAAATATGACTTGAAAAATGTTTGGTTGCATTTTCGATACCTTCAAAATCTTTCCCCTGTTATATAACCATTATATTGGCATTGTACATTTAAAATGTTGCAAATTCACAATTCATCCCCTCTTCTTTGGCACCCCGTGAAGGGAATTCTACAAGGTAAAGTTATTAAATAAATTTTATAGAAGCAGTTGACCTTGGCACAAAACCTGACAAAACTAAAATAACACTTCCTTCGTATTTGGTGCTTTCAACGATTTCTTTTTCTCCTTCTATGTAGAGTACCTTCCTAATTCACGTACATATATATTTATAGGAAAAACATGCAACACTTATATACAACAATTGTAAGACATTAGATAAAAATTAGAAGATATGGAATCTCTCTTTGAGTCTGCAAGCAAGAATGCGAAAATGGAAACAAAAAGATAAAACATATGACAAAAAATTCGAAAATTTATGCAAAAATATGACCATAATAAGACAAATTAACGTAAAATGACCCAAGAATTTAAAAAAAGCTAAAATGTGACAGTGCAACACATGAAAATTGCATAGTTAGATGTTGTAAATAAATCAAGCTTATATTACATTTTCCATGGAAATAACACAAAGAAAAAAACTACATCTCTTAAATATCCGGGCCGTTATCACTATAAACTCTTGTTCGTATGTTTTTGCTAGCTGTGGCAGAAGTTGGGCCTTGTGTGTTAGATGTTATTTTATCAGAAATAATATAAAATCAAATTGGTAGTTCGCTTGCCAATGCAAATACATTTTCTATTACTTTGGAAAGAAGACATACAGTTTTTAAATGTTTATATTATTTTTGGTACCTTAATTCAAAATTCGACTATGTATGGTGAAAGGTTGGAGATAGGGATTGTGGAAATCAAGACATATGAGCATGTTATACTTCTCACCTAGACGACACACAAATTTTTCAACAAATACGCAATTGAAAAGAAGCCGTACTCTCTGCCCACTAGCAAGAGTGGTTTCGAGGACGAATCCAAAAATGTCTTTGCTGTAAACCTAAACACACGTAAAATACTGAAAAATGACGAACCTGACTTATCTTATACATTTCGTGTTCAATTATTAATTTTATTATATTACATAATTATCCGATATGTAAGTATCGGAGATCGTTAAGAAGGTGTTTATTTACTTCAATTTTGATTTTTTAAATTGTTAAAAACAAGAATGGCCAAACTAGCTTTGTGATTATTTTATTTTGGTCAATACATTTGCTAAAAGAGAACAAGGGACATTTTTATTGAAGTACGTAACTCTTTCGCAAATGAATTTCGGATTTACGTTTCAGTAATAACACAATTTAATGGAGTAACGTCAGATTAATTAACATCGTTGATCAATGAAATACATCAAGCTGAAGTAGCTTACAATGATAGTATTACTAAGGATTTGCACGTTAATTGAATGCTGGATACTCGAATCAGATCACGAAAGCAAATGTTTAGCGTAGTAGCACACTCGTAATATCTCATTCACAGAAATGGGAATATAACGCATACCCAAAAAATATTTTCTATATTTAAATAGCGGTGATACAACAATGTGCGGTAAACTTTCTCCCATTATTTCTAATTTTTACAATTTTCGAACGTTCAGGGAGTTAAACAACAATGACACCTGTGCGATTTTGAGGCAACCTTTGCTCTATTCAAGAGGGGAACATTAAAGAAAAATGTGATGTGAAGCTGTTTTTGAGAAAGAAAAAAATCACATTTATTTCAAGCAAAAGTTACGCAAAAAGTATATGTTTACTTTTTAAACGTACCTGACCTTATTGAAAGACCTATATTTTTACAACAGATTTCACACAGGAAAAAATCTCTATGATCAAATCTGTAGTTTTACGTGTTAATTGTTTGCAACTTTCGTAAATAAAAACAGTTCACCGATCGTTTGTACTTATGCCAATTCTTTAAGCGTCCTTTGCTCTATAAAAGAAGAAAAATTAAAAGAAAAAATTGCAGCCGTTTATGAGAAATTAATTGTTTAAAAATTACCAACATCTCACGCAAAATTACGGGAAAACTACTCATATTTACGAAAAATTATGTACGACCTTATTTAATGATCTGTCTTTGAATAACAGAGTTAATTCAGGGGAAAATCACTACCTTGAGTATTGTAGTTGTGAAAAAGTTTGAATATTTTGATAATTTCCAAAATTTCAGAGAGTTGAACGAAAATGAGACCTGCACTATTTTTTTACCAGTATTTTGCTCTATCCAAAGAAAAATATGAATTTAAAAAACTTTGAGCCATTTTTGCGAAAATTTTTTAAATGTTAATGGTTGATGTTAGAATCAAAATTTTCGTTACAAACGCTCAGACCCTCGAGAACCACCGCATCCATGGATGAAATTCACTTTTGGAGAAAATCGTCTGAATGGTTTAGGCGCTAACGTTGATCACAGACTGAACGGAAGTATTGATTTTCGTTATCAAGAACCCACTGTTCCTCTATGTAATCAAGAACTTGATCTAATATGTCAGAATCTTCGTTTTATGTTTTTTTTAATTAAACGCTTATTTACAATCGGTTCGTACATCAGAACAATAAGTTACTTTTTTAATAAATAATTAACAGTGGTTGAAGAAGATGGGCTCTTGATGCCGGAAAATTGGATGGCGGCAAAACATCGCTCCGTCCCTCTGTGGCCAAAGCTAGCGCCTCAAACTTGCAGACGATTTTCTCCAAAATTGATATTCCTCGATCGACCGATTTTTCGATCGATTGATTATTTCGGGTTTTCGGGCGTTCAACTGCTGTGGCCATTAGTCGCGTAAGCATAGTGCATGTTCTTATCACGGGAAAGTAGGGGTGATTTTTCTCATTGGTTTATGAGATCCGGCGCCCATGTCGATAACTCTCTTGCTAGAGTCGAAAAATCCTACCACAGTTGCGACTCGAACTCTAGGACCTCCCGGTCTGTGGCACTGCAGTTGCATAAAGCCTGAGCCCTGAGCCCCACTGCAGTGGCCCTCAGCCACCTAAGCCGGTTTCTTGTCCGATGTGGCCGAAGTGAAGACTGTGAGTTCGAAAAATATTTTGAGTTTGGAGGGTACTTTACTTGAAGTCACAACATTTTCTAAATTTAATCGTAAACGGCTCCACATTCTTGGATTATGTGGTTTTGGAATATAACAACAACGCTTAAAATATGGAGCCTGCCTCGTTTTTGTTGAACTCTCTTGATTATCGACTCTGAATTATCTGAAATCTCAGAAATAAGAACATGTATAAATTTTTTCGAAAATATGAGTAGTTTTTGCTTAATTTTGTGTGAAATATAGGCAATTTTTTTAAACTGCTTTCTCAAAAATAGCTACACATTTTTCTTTAAATTTTCTCTTTGAATACATCAAAATACGAGTCTGATTTCCAGCAAACTCTATATTTTCGAAAATTGCGAAAAGTTAACATTTCAAAACAACAGTTTTGATGATAAAGATATTTTTTTTCTTAAAGAAAACTGTTCTGAAGTGCAATTTATAAAATCAGTTTACGTATCATTTAAATATCTAAGAAAGAGAGTATGGGCTTAGATCTAACCCATGCTCAATTGGTGGGGAATTCACACATCTCCCAGTTTTTAACTGTTTTCGAGGTTAAACAAATAAATAAATTCGAACACAACGAAAAGAATGAAAAGCGCGTGAAATGCAAAGCAAATGAATGGTGGCTTCCCATTGGCACAGGTGGTGGCGCGCGTGGACGGCCGTTGGGCGGATGTGCCCATGACGGACTTCCGGAAAGTGCTTGCGGCCGACCACAGCTCCAACGTGACGGCGCGCGTCGCCTACGCTTGGAACCCGCAGCTCCCGCCCGAGAAGCTCACTGTCGAGGTAAGTTTGCGCTCCCGACTGCCCCGACCCGCAACTTCCCCTCCGTACAACGCCACGTGGGGCCCCAGGACTTGTCACGGTCAACTGGAGGGGACGCCCGCCGAGGCGATCCGGGGCCCTCGGGGACAAAAGTTGCAGCTGAGCGCGTGAATTTAAGACTTGTAACACGCTTACGGTGCACTTGCGTCGTTCGCGGGATATTGAACAACGCGGACAGTTTCCGAGACGGAAGAAGTCTATCGTTGCGGATATGCGTGGAAGAGTTCTCAACTCCTTTCTCGTCCTTCCTGGGGGAAATGCGTGGCAAATTTGTGCGTGGGTCGGTGATACAGCAGACACTTTTAGGTACTTTGCTATTGAATTTCTGCTATTGAACATATTGTTAAAACCGAAAAGTACCACTTTATACACATTTCGGTTACTGAATAAAATATTACTATAAACATTTATGATTTATTTAGTTAATGAAAAGTATTGAAACCCACACATGCACAGAGTGTACTCTGAAAAACAACTACACTCAATTTATAATTATTTGAAAATTGTTTTGTCACTGAATTCTCAGCTCTATCAATTCCCTATCAATCCCTTCGATCACAATTACCGTACACCCTGTCAACCAAATTTACACAGTACATTTTGACAAGCCATTCAGGAATTTTGGGCAATGTACTCATGCGCAGTATCGTCTTTGGTGTTTCAAAAGTCCCCACGCGCATACGTTACCGTGCAAGTTGGGTCTCAGGGGATTATGTGTCGGGTACTTCTTATAAAGATAACCTTCAATACAGTAATCTTTTTTAAGCGTTTTGTATACAGAGGTTTGCTGGTTTTCCTAGAGAAAAACTGAAAAATGTCGCATAGTAACACGTACACAACAGTATTTCCTCCACGAAGTGTTTCTTTCAAAGACTTTAGGAGGGTGTGGAGATGAACGTTTCAGGATGAATAACTTTTTGGCTGTTCGGGTGACGCCGCGTAGTGGGCCGAGAGGCGCACGTGAGAGGCCGGCGTCACCCGGACAACCAAGGAGTCATCCACTCGAGCCGCGGAAGCTTACGAGTATGTTCCAAGATGAAATAATTTACATATGTTATGGAAGTAAATATTCGCAGTATACACTGGTCTGAATTGTAATTTCAAGTAGAATTCGCCTAACAAAAAACGAGTCGCTACTTGAATTGCGCTATGGGGTCGATTGCGCAGCAGTCGCCCTCTAGAGTTTTTTTTGTTATTTATGGTCGCATTAACATCTAGGTCATAAGCGACCACTATTGGCATTAACGTTATGGTAACTATGAAGGTGAAATGAAATGATGATGATAAGGAGTGAAAGGACGAACACAAATAATATATAATAATAATAATAATAATAATAATAATAATAATAATAATAATAATAATAATAATAATAATAAAATAATATAATTATAATAACAATAATATTTATTCCCAACTTATTTTACAGAGATAATGTACATTGTTTTCTTGGAATTACTAACCATCGATAACCAGTCGTGATGGTTAGCAATACTGAATTTATAATTTATTATCTGTCTTCTTCTACGTAGTATTTTTTGTGTGGCGTGTTTTTTTACAATATTCTTATTTTTTTTAACATTTACAATATAAGTTTTTGTGAACATACAACATACCTTTAACCTAGCTTTAAATTATACAATAAGTGAAAATTTACAGAGATACAATAGGTATATTTACTTAGACAAAATATACATTTACATAAATGAATACAACCATGTCCGAGGCAGGACTCGAACCCGCGACCCTTCAGTCCGAGATCGCTACGACACTACTGCCTTAGCGATCTCGGCCACCGGGCCGACCGGCCTCTAGAGCGTTGCGTGTGTGCGCAGTGCCGGATGTCGCGCAGCGAGGCGCGCCTACAGTACCTGCGGCGCCACCCGCTGGCCGGCGCGTGCCTGCAGGAGGAGGCCGCGGGCGCCCGCCTGCTGCCCGCCTGCCGCAACATCACGATGCGCGCGGGCTACCTCGACCAGTACCTCATCGACGCTCAGGTACGCACGCACTGCGCGCTTCCACGGGCGACCACAGCGCTAGCCTTCCTTCTCTGGGTGCCGACGGGCAAATCCCGGTTGATAGATAAATTTTGACAAGCAGTTTCCACCGGAAGCCACCGTAAGAAGCCACCGGAAAAGTAATCAATTTTTGAAATTTTCAAAAAATTGGGGATTTCAACGAAAATTAGACTCGTACGTTTTTAAACGTTCGGATACAGTTTCAGAAAAATGTCATTTTTCACGATTTTTAAGTTGTTGAGGATTCCTGCAGATCGATCGGGGTATATCAATTTTGGAAAAACTCGTCTGAACGGTTTAGGAGTTTGCGTTGCCCACAGACAGACTGACGGACAAACAGATGTTTTGCCATCAATTGATTTTTCCGCATTAAGAACAGAAAACATTGATACTGACTACGTAATATGTTAGAGAAAGTAATTTACTACATACTCAAACTGTAATTTAGGTGACAGCGGAGACCCTTAATTTCACGGGGCCACTTGTATCGAATGCTCGTCAATCAGTTGTTCATGATAAGACATTTGTTTTTAACTGTGACAACTATTTTCTGCTCTTTATTCCCATTATACAATGATTTTGGTTCCACTAATATCTAAATACAATGATTTGCACATACGACATTATTTACATTTATTTAATAATGTAATAATTTTATAACAATTATATATTCAGATGAGTGGTTGATGGCAGCTCTAGTCTAACAAATGCTAATCATGAAGATTACGCATTATCTGACCTTAGCGCACAAACTTTCGCCAAAGTTCGGAACTTTTTCCTTCTATACCAAAACGTGTGCATACACTTTAGACTTCACCCAATTTTGATCATGTGATTGCTTTATGCTACGCAATGCAAAAACTCTATATTTTTTTGAAAGTATCGATCACTATCGATTGCACCCCAGTAACAAGAATTTTGAGGTATCAAAATTACGAGGTCTAACTTATGAAATAATTCTTATACACTTGAAATTACCAGGTATACCAGCGGTGTATGCGGTATATCAGAAAATTGCCCACTTCATAAGAGCCCAAATTTATAGCTGATTTACCCTTTAAAATAGATTTTAATACTTTTATAGATTTTACTTTAATACTTTATAGATTTTAATAATAGATTTTAATAGATTTTAAGCGAATAGTTTGTTAACAATCCTTGCAAACAACGCTCATTTTCTTTCTGTACTCAAAACTCAAGTAGTATTAGAGTAGGGATCATAGAATTCTGACCACGTGCGCACTTCTCCCCCTCACACGCAGTTTTCTACTGTTTTGTTGACGTAAAATAAAATAAAAATAAAAAAATAAAGAAACCAGAGCCTCACCCCGACCCGCATCGAGTGAATACTCCCCGCCGTGTTGCAGATCCCAGTGTCGCTGCGCGACGCGGCGCAGCGCGGGCTGTCGGCTGCGCGAGCGTTGGGCTGGCGGTTTGCGCAGCCCCTTGCTGCTGCGCGCGACGCGTCCTCCGGGCGGGCAGCGGGCGAGCTGCGCGCACGCGTGGCCTTCAAGTCGGGAGGGCTGCGCGCGGTGGACGCGCGCGCGGAGCTGGGAGGAGGAGGGGGAGGAGACGAAGGGGGCGTGGCCGTAAGTGGAGTGCCAGTGCCATCGCTGCTGCGTCCGTTGCTGGTGGTGCACCCGCGCTACAACGCAGTGCGTCGCCTGGCGCGCAAGGTCTTCGTCGCGGAGAACAAACGTGAGTACGCCTCCCTTCCATTTTATGTTTCTTAAATTTATGCTACAATTCGTAACAACATTCTTCTATAGCCACTAGCGTCACAGGGAACGGTGACTCAATGCATGAACTGATGTCACTGCAGTGCCTCTCGCGGGGAGGTCCTAGGTTCGAGTCCAGACGACGGCAGGGTTTTCGACACTAGCTTGTCAGCTAGGTGGAATTCAGTCGCTGTCTGAAGGAGAATTCTAGAGGACGGCTGCTCTGATCGGTAGTTTTCGGTGGTTCCGCCGATCAACACCAGGTGAATGCCGGAGCAGTACCCTAACAAACGGACCGCGCACGATCACTCCTTCCCTTTGCTTGTCCTAAACTCACCCTTCTCTTACAAGTACATGCACTACACTACCACACATGCCCGCAGACCGGTCGGGGACTTAGTGCTTGTCCTGGCTGGGGCGGTGACCCGCTGATGGGAGATACATGGTTAGGGAAACCCCACTATTCGACGGTCGGTCGGCGCTGGGTCTCGCCATCCAGCGGGGGAAGATCACCCCCACTTCCCGATGAAAGGAACATTTACTACACTTATGGGTCTTCTGACCTCTGCTGTAGCTGACGTGCCTGGAAGCACTAAGAATCCATCAAAAAACCACTGGCGTTGAACGTGTAGTAATCCATCTTTAATTTAATCACTCCTCCTCAGTCATTCATTGCCTTTTATGCCTTCGGCCAGAGGCTCGGCCAGAGGCCGTTGGGTCCAGGCGATCCCAGACTGTCACCCATCGAGGAACTCGCGATATCACAGACTACTGACACCGCCTCTTCCATTGGCTGATGAGTAGACATCGGAAGTTTAGGGAAATGCCTATTTTATTCTACTGAACTTATTTAAAGGCTGATAATATATGTGCACGAATCATGACAAATGATGGCATATGACGAAGTTTTATAATGCTTATTTTTGCTTATTTTAACATAAATGCCTTTTTTTTGCATAAATACCATTTTTAGGGCTTTTTTGCCTCTTTATTTATTATTTTTATACACAATGTTAAGATATCGGAAAATCGGCGATGGTCTAACGTGATCATACATTACGAAATCTTCAATTCACGTCTTGAAATTTAAAATTATGAGAGAATTCCTGAAAGTACACCAACTGATTTTTCTCCATCTCCCTATTTCACAAATACTAGCCATGATCTGAGAACATGGACGATTGACAATACGCCGAGGGAACCAAAATTTTAAGTGGAAATAAATATAAATTCCCAGAAGGTTTCAGTGTTGCTAGTGTTGGACTGCTAAAATATATGCCAGTCACATCGTTCAGATATCCTTCTCCGCATTCAAACTGATTTTGTCTCCCAGTCGTCGCAAATTTGAAATTGTGATCCTTGAAAAGTTACTGGTAATATGTAAATATTACTGGTTAACGCAAACTATTAAGAATAAAATGTAGAAGAGTTGTAAATATGTAAATCTAGTTTTATATTGAAATATACGAACTGGTTTTGTGCATTTAAGTTTACAAAATAATATACACAAAAATTACAATTTTCCATTTTATTGTGTATGTAACTTATGACAGTGCCTTTTTTCTCCGTATTCTTGACTTTTTCAGTGCCTTTTTAGGCGCTTAAAAGACGATATTTTAGTGCCTAAACATCCGATGTCTACTGATGAGATTCGCTCGTATCACGAGCGTAGATTTTACTTATAATATAGCAAAATATTTATGGAATACAGTTAATTCACCGGGCTGACTGGCACCCGTTACTAGTTGAATTTGATAACAAGGTATACATAACTTCAGGAGACCCACAATTTCGGAATAAGTAATACTGAAAAACAATCGTTGCTGGAACTGACACTTTGGCCACGTATGGTGCTGCCACTCTCTGCTTTGGTAGTTTTTGCTTGCTCTTCGTGTCTTTCACAACTTTTTATGTATATTCCACGACTGGGACCCTAAATAATGTATCCAAAAATATCGTACACTCCACATCCATACACTGCATTCATTAAACATTGAAATTGCAATATGTAAACACTTGTCCACAAAGAGAAAGTAATGGTAGCATACATTTTTACTACGAATAAATATGATTCGAATATATAGAATAGCAATATGATTTTGAATCTCACTCCCCCAGACGCCCGTGCATGCGACCTTGGTTTGTACACTCAACTGTTTGGCAGCACTTCTATTTACACAAACAATATTGGATCTTATTCCTCATCGACTCACTAATTGACTTCCGCCACCGAATGGTGAATGAAAACGCAGAACAAAAGGGTGATGATTGCGTTTATTTCATCTATCAATTGGCATATTTTTGTGGCATGAACACGCTTAAAAACAGTTGCTCAATATATCCCTGTTTTCTTTTCTTTCTTCTTTTTCCTAACAAACTGTGCGGCAAAAAAGTATATTGGTATGAATACCTTGGAAATGATACATAGGACAGATTCAAAGATAAGGTATAATATTTAAGTTTACGTGTTAGTTTACCTCTTTTCATGGTGTTCTCAGAAAAGTCTAGTCCCATCCAAATCTCAATGATTATTGGTTTCCATATGCGCTAAACAACCACCGGGAGACGTGGCTCAGTGCATCCACTGATGTCGCTACAGAGCTTCTTACCGGGAAGTCCTATGTTCCAGTCCAGACAGTGGCTCACTTATCGACACTAGCTTGTAAGCTAGGTCGAATTCAGTCGTCGTATGGAGGAGAATTCTAAGGCCGGCTGTCTGGTCAGTAGTCTTCCGTGGTTTCTCCGATTAAAACCAGGCGAATGCCGGAACAGTACCCTAAAAAACCGGCCACGCCATCTTTCCTTCCTCTTCCTTGTTCTATCCTCAATCCTTACACACACACTTACACTAACATGCACAACACTACCACACATGCAGGGAGAGCGGTAGAGCTTGTCCCGGCTGGGGCGGTGTCCCGCTAATGGGAGATACCTAGTCGGGGGAAATACCGCTAGTCGACGGTAGGTCGGCGTCGAATCTCGCCATCCAGGTGGGAACATCACCGCCACATCCTGGTGAAAAAACAATTTCGATACTAATGACCTCAGTAGTTGACGCGCCCGGAATCACTAACAAAGCTAAACAGACACAGACCTCGCCAACACACTTCGTTTCACGAACGTACGGGGCTAAGAGAGCGCGAGAGTAATTCCCCCACCCCACCCCTCCATGAGCTTCCCCTCTCGCTCAACAGTTTGCTCATTGATTAGTAAATTATTACGTAAAACTCGTAATCTTGTAAGTAGTGCTTGTCCTTGCTTCAAACAACCTAATGACTAATAGAAGATAAGTACATTTCAAATTATTAAGAAAGAAATGCTTTACAATATCACGCTTTGGGTTCCTCAACCACCATACTTCATCACATTATAATCCATATAAATTTTGATATATAATATACAAGTGTATTCATTATACTCTTGTATATTGAATAAAAATTGGTACTAGTTACTGTTAGTTTGTTTTTTCAGTACCACTTACCTAACTCACTTGAAACGTTTACAGATAAGAGAAAAAATACTGCACCGACCCCTGGCTGAGTGAATTAAAGAAAAATAATAATTCATCTATCCTCTTTTTACCAAGCACTTCTACTTCAATTTCGTTCCGAGCGCGAACATGGTCGCACAGAAGCTGTAGTAATCGAAAAAGTGTTCGATAACTCCGCTTTCCCCACCGGCAAGCTATAAAAATGCCACTGCTTTAATTCGAGATAAATATCCAATGAAAGCAAGGCCCCTGTCGCTCCACGCGGGAAAACGAGTTGACTTAGCGTTCCGCCTCGCGCGCGCATCTCCGAGCAAAGTCAGTTGAAATGTCATCTGAAGAGACGACCTCGCACGGTGGCCGCTATTAAACGGCGACACTCCGCGGAAATCGATTTGCTAAGAAGCCGCGAACCGAGTTGGGGCCGGGATGGAACGTACTTCGCCTCGCTTCGCTCGGGGGGGGGGGGCAGGGCGAAGTGGACGAGGCGGAGCAAGAGCGGGGGTGGGCAGAGACCGAAAGAGAGAGCGAGGCGAGGTTGGGGCGGCCCTTGCATGTCGCGGAAGAGAGGTTGTGAGAGTGAAGAGGATGGGGGAGGGGGTTTGGGGGTTCGCAGAGCGGAGTGAGCCGGACAAGGAGGCACATCGGGGGTGAGATTCAGCGGAGGTAGCTGAGAGCAGTGCAGGCGCTGAGGGGATGAAAAGGGAGCGGGGAAGGTTGGGGGAAGAGGACGAAGAGGGGGAAGCGATGGAGCGGGGAATAAGCGGGAATGAAGCAGGAAGGGAAGTTATGAGACGATTTGCGAAGGGAGCTAGCGTGAGGCATAGACATGATGAACGCTGGAGGGCCGGTGGCAAAATTGAGATGAGGTGGGGCGGGGCGGGGCGGGGCTTCACGGGGCGCGTAGGAGCTTGGAAAGTGGGGCGGGATGGAACGCGATGGAGCGGGGAGGAGCTAGGAGGAGCCAGGCGGAGCGAGGAGAAACATGGAAGTGGCACGGGGCGTATCGTGACAAAACGGGGAGGAGCTGGGAGGAAGGATGCCGAGCGAGCAGAGACGGAGCGGGGCGTAGCGTAGCGGGGCGTAGCGTAGCGGGGCGTAGCGTAGCGGGGCGTAGCGTAGCGGGGCGTAGCGTAGCGGGGCGTAGCGTAGCGGGGCGTAGCGTAGCGGGGCGTAGCGCGGAGGTAGCGAGGCGGGGCGGGGCGGGGCGGGGAGGGGCGGGGCGGGGCGGGGCGGGGCGGGGCAGGGCGTGGCGGGGCGTGGCGAGGCGTGGCGTGGCGGGGCGGGGCGGGGCGAGGCGGGCGAGGCGGGGCGTGGCGGGGCGGGGCGTGGCGGGGCGGGGCGTGGCGGGGCGGGGCGGAGCGTAGCGGGGCGGAACGTAGCGGAACGAAGCGTAGCGGGGCAGAGCGTTGCGGAGCGAAGCGGGGTGGATCATAGCGAGGCGGAGCGTTGCGGGGTGGAGCGTAGTGAAACGGAGCGTAGCGAAACGGAGCGTAGCGAAACAGAGCGTAGCAAAACGGAGCGTAGTGGGGAGGAGCGAAGCGGGGCGGAGCGTAGCGGGGCGGAGCGTAGCGGGGCGGAGCGTAGCGGGACAGAGGGGCGTAGCGAGACGGGGTGAAACGTAGTGGGGTGAAGCGGGGTGGAACGGGATTGAGAGGGGCGGAGCGGGGAGGAGCGAAGCGTAGACAGGAGAAACGGGGAAGGGGTCCGGGCGGATCGAGGTGGGGCGGGGAGATGCTGGGATGAGCGACGAGGAGCGAAAACAAACGGCGAAGTTGCGCGGGGCGGGGCAGTGCGGGTGGGGCGGGGATCTGCGTGGGGGGGGAGCATGTGGGTGGAGTGGAAAACCGCGGCGTGTTCATTGTGTCGCCGCGCCCGGGGGCAGACGCAGAGCAAGGGAAAGCGCAGAGAGCATGGAGTGGGAGGGCGAACGGAGCGGAGCGGCATGGAAGCGAGGTGAAGGCGCGAGGCGCGAGGTGCGAGCCGCCGTCGCCGTGGCAACGCTATTGCGCCTCCTGCTTCGAGTGCATGTCCATCTGCTGCGGCTAAGCCGCGCGCGATGGCGCCACGCACCCACGCACCCACTCGCTTCGCAGATCGCGAACGCGCCTTAAAGGATCGCAACGCTTTTGTCTTCTTAATGAAAATTGTTCTCCAATTACTCGAAAGACGTTCCGTCTTTGAAATGTTGAGAACAAGAGTGTGAAACATTACCCACCGCTGCAGAGCAAAGTGTATTGCTGATCAATATTTCGTGTTTTCGCGTCATTAAATTAAAAGACTTAACCGTGCGTGCTGTAATTATGAAACCAACGCTGTTCTCTTTATTCACTTTAAACATTGTCTTTTGCTTTCACCTGTTGTTTTTGTTCCATTAGATTTTCGAATTGAATTCAAGAATCAGACTATTGAAGATCAAATTCAAAATGTGATATTAAATTTAATTTGAGGATTCGGATTTTATTTTTTATTAGGTACAATATGTTTTGTATTGATGATGATTCTCGCCATGGAAATCTACGATATCAATGTTTTGTAATTTTCTATTTCCCAAATCAAAAATGAAAAAACTTGGCTATTGCAATGTATTACAGTTCACATGAAACGTGATTTTTAATCACGTTTTACCCCACGCTCTGCACAAATTTTAATAGAATACATTCTCGCGAGTATAGATTTTGTTCTATGTCCTGGTTTGGACATGGTTGTTAAGTATTCTATTGTTAATACTTCTAGTCAAGTATTGTATTGTTAAATTCTCTCTCAAGGTTGGGCATGCAAATTCTATGACATTATCTTGGAGAAATTTGAATTACTTGTCGGAGATAACGTTCAAGTAATAATTTCGGCCGATATTTCGCAATCGATGCGGCAGAATATGCAACACTTAATACTTGAGGGTTGCGTGGAGCTTCTGTTCAGGGATGCTCGAGTCAGAATAAGCGCATTAAAATCATCATGAACGCGCGTCTACATGCGAGAGACATACGCACATTCGTATTGTACTATGCCTATATTCTTCACACAAGTGCAAGTAATAATTTGACAGAGTTTTATCGCCATCGGAAGAACGGCACGGCAACTCATAAAATACGAACAAACAAATAAACATTTATTTATATATGATACTGAACTCTATACGAGGGTTGGGGCAGAAGTTATTTTTAAGAAACTATTTTTTTCTATAATAAATGTTACGGGAACACGTAATTTTATTTGTCACTCGAAAGAAATGCATTACTAGTGTGTGATTAACAACGAATGGTGCACAGAGAGAAATATGAAATCAGCTGTCTGACTACCGCCGTGCAAGATGAACGTAAACCTGTGGACACAAGCTTCTACATTAACACAGCCGTGCGACAGAAATGCGCTAGAATACCAAAGGAAATTGGTGGAAGCTGCTGGGTTGATTGATTGATTGATTTTTTCGTGTTTCCGGGTGCGTCAACTGCTTTGGTCATTAGTCCCGTTAGTGTAGTGCATATTTTTTTCTCGGGAAATGGCAGTGATCTTCCCCTGCTGGATGGCGAGATCCGGCGCCGACCTACCGTCGGCTAGAGGGGTTTCCCCCTAACCAGGACTCTCCCACCAGCGGGGCACCGCCCCAGCCGGGATAAGTTCTAAGGTCCCGACCGGTCTCCCGGAATATGTGGTAGTGTAGTGCATGTTAGTGGAAGTGTGTATAAGGGGAGAGGATAGGACAAGGAAGGGGAAGGACAGATCGCGCGCGGTCCGTGGCCCGTTCGGTAGAATACTGCTCCGGCATCCGCCTGGTGTTGATCGGAGAAACCACGGAAAATTACCGATCAGAGCAGCCGGCCGCTAGAATTCTCCTCCAGACAGCGACTGAATTGGACCTAGCTGAAAAGCTAGTGTCGAAAATCCCGCCGCAGTCAGGACGCGAACCAAGGACCTCCCGGTCAGAAGCTCTGCAGTGACATCAGTTGGTTCACTGAGCTACCGGTGGAAGCTGTTGGGTATAATGCTCTTCCATATCGGCGGGTCGCGAGATAGCAAGGAGAGTTCAAGAGAGAACGCTTAGCAACCTGTGATCAGTGATCACAGGTTGCTAAGCGTTCTCGCTCGTTCTCGCTCTGGTCACTGATCAGCAACGTACGGGTCTTGTTGTTTGTTTTTGCCATTGTTTTTGCTTCTAATATTTTTCACGAGCCCCACCGTCCCATTCACAGATATAAGAGGGAAATTTAGAATATCCTGATTGTTTCCCCAGAAGCCTAACCAACACTTTCAAATCACCACAGACCATCTAATTGTGATCCTTATAATGAATGGGTGCAAGAAGAATATTATTTCACCCATTCATTCAAGGATATTCTTTTGTTTTTTCAAAACTTACACAAATGTAATTTTTTTAATGTCTTTCACGCCGTTTATGTGCACATTTCCATCGTTTTGTATAAATTATTGAATTTTTGAGTGAAAATGCTTCAAATGATGGTTTTCTAATGCTCAGTAGATTCCTGTGAAAAAGAGCTTCGAATTTCGCATTTGTAGGAAGGCTTAATCGCCACTTTCTTTAAAACAGCTTCAAATTCTTCAATGAAAATTTTTATTCAGGATGCGGTTTTACTCTTCTTAAATATTCTTGAAGTAATATTTTGATTATACTATTCGGAAACTGAAAAGTTAAGAGAATGTCTAAAAATTGTACTTTGGGTGACGATAGATGGCAGCTGGCCTGAGAATGGAGCAAGACCTTACAGCCTGACCATAGCAAGGAAATTAGAAAAACTGGTACGAGAAAGTATGTGGCATTCTGTAGCACTTCTAGTTTGATATATTCTCACCACCAAATTCAACCGCAAATATTTAAAAATATATATATTTTTCATAAAAATAACAAAAAATATGTTTATTGTTTTAGAAACCTGGAACAGTTTCGAAAAAATCTCAAAACTTGCTCTTAAAACAAGTTGTGAATTTTTTCAGATTTTTTCGACTGCTAAGCTGTAGTTAAAAAAAAATAAACACAATTTTTACCATTTTCCCGTCTTAAAATCACCTTGACTGTAAATACACTTTGAAAATGACTGCAATTATTCTGTGCATTCACTTCAGTGTTTATACATTATACATTTGTATACATCAGGCAATCAGGCATGTCAAGATCGCGGGAGAGGTAACAAAACTTACTAGGGCTCGCGGGCACTGCGTCCAGAGAAATGGGCGCGAGATATAAAAGTAAGAGTGTTACAAATTCCTCGGGAGTGGCGGTTCGTTACAGGATTCCTGGCTCATGACAGTCTTTGGGAGAAGCAACTTGACAGTTATTGTCACAAATTTAGTTCCATTGTGGGAATGCGCACATCTAACGCTGAGGTTGGCTGGCTGCACGATTTGGTTGTTTCTGTATATATTTCTGTACAGCAGTTAAGAAGCGACCTTAAACAAATAAAAAAAAACATTTGTGATATCATTCGCTACGGAAAGATGGCACCTGTACCGGACGCGGCGTCTCTCAGACAGCCAAGTCGTTACTGACTCCACCCGCAGAAGTAGTGTGCTCTCACATCTGTAGTCGATTCAGAAGAATTTAGGAGACCCAAATAAGGCCATGGCCCTTGTGGTCGTTTTCAGAAAAAGGGCTTTAGTTAGGCGGAAGATCCCAGCACCAATCAACAGCTCAAAGACGGTGGTTCAGAGCTTTAAAACTTGTTGAGACAACCTATATGCCATTTGGTTTAGGGGAACTTTTTTATTTTTTAATTCGTTGCGTCGTTGTTGATGCAACGCGTCTCTTAACCCTTGTTGGGCGTTGAGCGCTTTCTTCTGGAGTAATCCTCTGTTACTGAGTAATTACTAATCTGAATAATTACTATATGTGTCACGTCTCGTCACGCCGCCGTCAGTCAGCGCCTTTTATCCCTTCGGCCAGGGGCTCGACGCCGTTAGATCCCGGGGTTCCTGGCCGGTCATACAACCAGGAACCCGCGAGTCTGGAATTTGCTTAACCTTCGTGACTTCACGGAGCGTAGTAAACGAATTCGGCTAGCGCCGCCGGCTTATTACCACTTTTTACCGCTTTATCTGGGGGTATACTTTAATAATAAAATAAGCTCTGGAAATTGCGCCAAAATTACCAAAAAAATATACATAACACTAAATAACTAATTGTGGAGAAGAAAATTTATTTGAAGAAAAATCTCTATCTTCAATATTGTAGTTTTAGAAAGACACCTAAAAATTTCGAACTTCTATAATTTTCGAAAATTTAGAATCGACAGTGAAAATAGGTCATTTGCCATCTTCATAAGTGAATCTCACTCAAGTCTTTCAAAAATGTAAACGCAAAACTTGGAACAATTTTTTGAGAAATCTTTGAACATCTCCCAGGAACTTCATGCAATCTGCAGCATTTAAAGAAGTCTTTACAAAATGGTAGGGTTTAGAGCCAGTTCAGATGAACCGAGGAATATTCAATTTCGCAAAATTCCTAGTTTTATTTACAGAAGGGCGGACGTAGGGAGAGACGGACACACAGAGAGACTGACTTCTTAAAAAAACACATTTTCTGTATCAGGTTATTTTCCTTAAGCAGGTATTTTCATTAAAATCTCAAAATTGATTTTCGGCAGCATGAGTTTACTTTCTCCATTCTACGTGTATTACTCCGTATACGTATACGAGAAAGTCGAAACCGTAACAAAGTTTAAATGCTAATTTAAATTATCCCTGCCACATAACTGTCTTCATACATTTGAGACTGTACAGAGTATCAAATACGAATATAAAGTTATAATAATATTAATGCACTTAGTATATTTTGTATTATTCTAAAGGAATGAACGCACCTTTAATTTATTATTGGAAATTAGGTCAACGTCCCGTTTATGTTTTCCGTTCAATTTCCTTTCATCCATTGAGAAAATGCCTCGCTTTGCTACTGATCATTAAATGTATCTTTTGTCTCGCGTAACCATTACATAGAACTATTACTGTTTTCTAGATAAATACTAAGCGACTGGCTTTCTTGGATACTCTGTACCTGTAATATGACATTATTCTTGGACGGAGCACAGCTTCCTAGAAGCGGAGTAATTAATTCTAGAAACCGTTATTTGATGGCTCTTTATATCCCGTATGCAATATGTGAATAACGATTCCAAATTAAGTTTTCCTTCAATTCTCGGAGATTAAATCACAGACCCTTACATCTCAAGTAAAACTTGGAACAACGGGGATGTGCATTGGATGTTCTTAGTAAACACATTTACTAACTCTTCTAGAAAATGCGTCTCCCTCCCTGCGATTTTCGAGCACAAAAGAGCTTCGCCTCATTTCATCGAAATATATAACGACATCTGCATGAGAAGTGCCCTGGAAGACGCACACAACTCATCTCTCACGATCCCAACACCGACCTGGCAACTTCCGGGACTTCCATCCCTTCAATTTATACTTCACAAACATATAACGTTGCTGGCGTTTTCTAGGAAGTCGGAAGTAATCGTGGCGTATTTAAGTTTACCCGCAAATCGCAGAGGCGTTCACGAAACCGCTACTGCGACGTGTGGGAGAGAGCTGTCCTTTGGTGGAGATACCTCTTCGATGCGGTTCGTTGCGCGTTGGAGACACAGCGACCGTAAGAGGAAGGAGAAAAGGAATGACGGGTGGGAAACACAGGTGCGTGATGGCCTCACGGCTCAGGACATAAGAGTGGAAAGGTGTTGCAGCTGAAATGACTCGTCCTGTGTAGAAATACGGCAGTCGGGAGGAAGTTGCCTTCCGGTGATGCGCCCCAGAATGGCTAATGTTTGGCAAGAGAGAAACTGAATTTCTGTGAGGCATTGCATTTCTGTAAGGAACTGTAAGGCACTACTTGAAAACTTGAAGTTTAGAATTATATGATTATATATATTATATGAAATGATATATATATATAATATGATTATATATTATATGAAATATTATATGATTCCAGAAATATGATGGCCCTGGATCTGTATCATGTCTGTCAGCCCTATACATATTTACGTTCCAACAGTGAAAGTATACATGTAACTGAATCATATTGTAAAACGTGTCAAAATCTGATATTGCTGATTCAAAACCCTTGCGAGATGTTAATGAAAGGACATAACATGACAAGTCGGAGGAAAGGATCGTGAACTTACAGTGAATTTTTCAGCGTTTTTTGTACAGTTTGATTGCTTTGATATTGTTACAACTTGAATTATTGAATTGTGATAGGGAAGACTAGATTTAACAGACATTATTGTTTAACAAATTGTTAAATCCGGTTTTGACCGGAAAAGAGCAGAAAAGAGCGTTTTAAGGAACCAGAACCTTCATTGAGTTATGTTCGGTTTGGAATCATAAGGAGGTTACGCTCTTTTCTTACGTTTTCTGAATTACTATTAGTTTTTCAAAATAGAGATAAGCAGAATATTCAAATGATTAGAAAGGTAATATTTCTAGTGAAAAGCTTTAAAAGGAAAATTTCGAACTCCAAATATTCTTTTGCACTAAAAGTATGCATATAATCTCATTAAAAAAGTGGCAGGAAACACATTTATCTGTATTGTAATTTTGTACAGCATTTAATACTAGATTTTAATATTGTAGAATTCTTTCAGTACAACTCCGATAATATTTGAAAAATCTGAAATTCATCTGTTCACATCCGGGATTGGAAAACAACATTGTCTTTTTTAGCTAGGGAATTAGTGCAACGAGATCCGTTTCTTTTTCTTCGCTTGCATTGAAAAAAATATCAAGACTTCATGTCTAACGAATCACCTCCAGAAGGAACTTCATTTTTCGTTTCTTTATTGTTTTCGGAAGAGTTCTCAACTGTTGTCCCGTCTGTAAACCTCTAGCGGTGTTCTTCATTACATATTATATTTTCGAGAACCGATAACACGATTCCTCATATAGATCTTATAATTTTCACACAAAAATGCATGGTCAGTCTATCAAATATCAACGGCTTTACGACATTAGCAATATTTACTTTTTTTCCCCAAGGGCTTTTTATCCAGCCGACAGCCGGTTGCCCTTTACGTCGCGAAGGGACGCATATTCGACCATACTCTAGACAAACACTTGCGGGCTCCTTTGATCTGGGGTCAGCAGAAAGCGAGGCCCTCCGCGACAACACACACACAAAGTCAAGGGACAAACAGCCATGCCCAAGGCGGGACTCGAACCCGCGACCCTTCGGACCGAAGCGCTGAGTCGGTACTCGCTCTTAGCCACCTCGGCCATCCAGGTCGGCGGAATATTTACTTGCTCACTCTAAATGCGCAGCCATCTTTGGTACTTTTCTAAGTCGTATATTTTATTACAATCCTCAGTACTAACTAGCTTTTTTGGCCCATGTCTGGGATAAATGAATTGATGGGTTGTAATGTATGATGATGATGATGATGATGATACAAATATAATTGTTATGAACAACAACGGTGGAATGAGACGTATGTTACATGAGAGAACCAAGAAAAAACTTGCCGAGAACCCGCTTTTGTCCATCACAATTCCACACGACATGATCGTGTGGAATCGTGACTTGAATCTCCGTACTCGGAGGTGGAAGGCGGGCAACTTCACCATTACACCACGGGCAGTCTATTCAAATCGATAGCTTATTAGCATTAAGCGATCTCTCCTTTCGCATCCCCGATGTCGGGTGATGGACTGATAGTGCTTTCTGCCCTCTTCGGACCACACCGTGCGCTTCAACGTGTGCGCGCTGCCCGGCGGCGGTCCCCGCGGCCAGCCCCCCACCCCCACCCCGCCAGCAACCATCAGAGCCCGCCCCCGCCCCCGCCGCCGCGCCGTTTGCCCGTCGAGACTCCGCACGTGCAAATACGTCTTTGTGCGGGCGCACCCCACTTTGCCCGGCCGCGCGTGCCCTTTCGGCTTTGAGCCCTTTGCGGTGGGCGACAGGGCCGGCGGGATCGCCGGCATGGGGGAGGGGGAAGGGAGAGGGGGCGGAATTGTGTGAGAAGAGGGGCCGACGGGCAGCGGGAATACAAGATCGGAACAAAAGGTGGAGTACCAAAGTACAAGATAAATACAATGGGGACAAGAGGTACAAAAGGAGGAAGGGAGATGAGGGGGGGGGGCGATGCATATAAACGGGACAGATGACAATGAGTAGTTATTTCCCTTCTAGTTCAATGAATATTTCCAACTCTCAGCTCAATGAATCGCTTCCATGTTTAGACGTCGAGCAGATAGTCAGTTTAATTGTTTGTAGGAATATTATGGTTACTTCAAATGAACAATAGGTGAACAAATTACGATTGATCATAAACGAAAAAATAACACCTATACATCACAATTCTAATCACACTTAAGGGAAGGATGCGGCATAAATATCAATCAATTGTAATATAGAAATGTTTCAGTATTCTAAAAAGTAGTCTCTTCTCTACGTGCGACGCATTTAAAATGTAGTGTTAATTTTTTAAGTCTTTTTTTAGACAGTTCTAATCTTACATACTATAAACGTGTTACCTGAATTTATCCGTTGCTCGCAGTTAATATTCTTTTGGTTGACTATTCGTGGCATGTGAGACGTTATTTGCCGTATCATCTCGTTCTACTTGTGAAGAAATTGACATTTCTCCCCTTTTAGAACACTACAAGAGAATTGGCGAAAGTGTTTTGGGGGACTTAACAATCTAAAACGCCATTTTTGAGGATTCGAGTCGATAAGAACATCTAGCATTATTTTTTCATTATCTTTCTAGGCTATTATTGGAAAATTCTAGAATGAAAATTCTAGTTTTGGGGAAGTTTCAAGAGCCTTGAAATCAAATCACAAGTAATCCAACGCTGTAAATTCAATATCAGAATTTCAGCATATTATGATTCGTAACGAGTGACTTTCCGATTTATTTAATTATTTACTTACGCGATTTTGTTATTTAATGTTAAAAACCGTTAAAACTGTGACGTTTTTTAGGAAGAATTGCAATATGTGCTTGGTTTCTTGAGCTCAGGGATGTCCGTTCTAACTTATATACATATTGTAAGTTGAATACATGTAGCAACGAGCGTTGGTGGCAAGAATGGATATGAAAATATTCGCTCCTGTATATTAAAAACAATAATTGAATAATTGGCAATAATTGGAATTAATTTTGTAGAAAAAATATGTTTCTATCATATGTGTATTGTAACCACCCATATGTCGGTTCCATTGATTTTTGAGAAACACCCAAGAACGTCAAGACACGACAGGATGCAATTATATTGTTACCGAATTGCAAGAGATCGCGCCAGCAGTAAATGGTATCCCTTGCGAGAATGAATTAAAGATTCCGAACGCACTCGCGTAGAATGGAACGACAACCAATCAAAAATCACCCTTGAAAATATCAGCACTAGCGCAAAGCACCGCTACGAAAAGCTCTCTCTTTTTCTGCCGACCGCCGATCTGGACGTACCGCAATTGTTCGTGTTGGACGGAGAGCAGAATTCGCCGTATTTCGACGATAAGAAGCTTGAAAAAGGTAATTCGTCTGATCATTTTAAATTAACAATACCATGTATGAGAGAATTGAGAATTTTAAATAATGAATATTCTGATAAATTCACGTGATCGCATTACGTAGAAATATACTATTATAACGAGGAAATAATACATTTCAACGTTCAAGAACGTATACTGAAGTGGAAAGCATGTGCTATAGGAAATATGTCTTTCTGTTTCCACCTTTTTTTGTCTTTCGTCTTGGCTTACTACGTAAGAAATTCATTACGCGGAGATATTGCAGTCATATTATGTAACACTCGAAGGACTGTAGTAGCGATTCACCCGAGGACGTGTTCGCCGAAGCAAGGGGTTGCCACGACCTTGAAAGGATCTTGGTCGCCGTCGCCGCTCCAAGCTGTGGAAATATTTCTTCGAGACGTCGCGACGTGTCGTGAGTCAGAAAACTTCACTAGAAATTCTCAAAAAAAAAGAACTGTTTAATGAAGCGAGAATTATTCTACAGGGTAGAATTCACCTCACTTACAGACGTAGATAGTCGAGTAATTATTTTAAAATCATTTAAACGTATTCTTTTACAATATTGCAGTCGTAAAAGGAAGCCAGATAGCTAATTCCTGTAAAGAATTGTAAAAACCTATTTTTTCATTTTTCTATTAACGATAATATTTGTTCTTTTAGTATGCGTTTTCAATTTATTGTTTAATCGTTTTCAAATTGTTCAAAACCAATAATTAATAATGGAGTTATTATTGATTGTACGTTCATTGCACAACAATATTTTTTTCATGGTTAAATTGTATAAAGTAATAATCTACGTGGAAGTGAAACAACGTCTTGTATATATTTCGTCCACTATTCAAGTGACACTTTTTTTTGAAAGTGTATGTAAAGGGTATTTTGGTATGTGATTTTTTTCAGTATTTTGTGTTTCCATGTATTATTGTCTTGTGTACAGTTATTTTATTGTCTTTTTTTGTGAAGTGAAGGGTAATATAATTTTATGTAAAGTGTTTATGCGAATGTTAAAACGCAACTGCAGTTGTCAGGTAATCACGCAATCGCTAAAGGTAGAGCAAGCGATAGAATTTTTCAATGCAATGTGTAAATGCTAGATAAAATTGTATTCAAGTATTTAACAGAATATATCCAGAACTCGGTTCATAGTTAAAAGATTAACTTGCCTATGTTTCTTTTATTACAAAAGCAGGATAAAAGACGAACCCACTCCTGTAAGGCAGTAAGGACATATAAAATCATTCCTAATTTTTGGTGTGACATTGTCATAACAAGTTACAGATCAAGTAATACTACTAGGTTAGTTCAGTGACCCGCTGTAGGCTTTTTAGTGAATATAGTGAAAAGGTAGAGCGGTCACAGTATATTAGTGAACTATGTAAGTTTATTTGTCATAGACATGTATATTTGTGTACTATGTAAGTTTATTTATCTATATGTTAATATATATGTATTTTTATTTGCAGGATAGGAATGTAAATACCATATGCATATCTAGGAAAGGACAAAGACAATTTGTTTTTATATGGATTTTTATACATTATTATTACATTACATTTATTTGAACTGCAATTGGGTATGACCCGGTGGCAGTTAATTAACAATAATTACAATAATAACACTTAACATTAATAATAACAACAATATGAATAATAATAACTATATCAATAATAATAATAACAATAATAATAAAGGAGTACAATACAAGCCGAGCATGCAATAATCCTACTATCACTAATATTAAGTATTATAACAAATATTTCAACTCGTATGATATATAATAATTATAATTATATATCGGTGATGCTAAAACTTAATACAAGCTACATAAATATTGGCTAAATTTATTGTTTTTAATTCATTGATCGCGTTCACTACAATTAACTGCACGACACTGCACTGCACAACACTACACTACACTACACTACACTGTTTTTGCTTTGAGTTACACTGACCAGCACTTCACCGCACTTCACAGCACTTCACCGCACTTCACCGCACTTCACCGCACT